>PQFF01000326.1:106892-119171 GCA_003547095.1 Diversispora epigaea | reverse complement strand
GATTTTAATTTTACATATTTGTATATTTCAAAAAACAAAATTTTCGAAGATTATCGAAGCATTTCAAAACAATTAAATTAATACTTTATTTTCTTTTAGAGAATTATGGCTACTAGAACAAAATGAAGTGGACAAGATGATTATATGCATGAGTTTTTAAATGTAAGTTATGTAAGTTGCAAATATAATTTATTTCTTACAATTTTAATTTTTACTTATTTGTAACATTTCGGAGATTTTCAAATGACATATTAATTTTCTTGATATATTTTTAAGACATTTAGATCTTACGAGAATCAATTGTTTTTCGAGTAAAAAAATAAATTCGTAAGTACGTGAAAATCAAAGGTGAATTTAATACCATCGATGTAAGAATAGCGGAAAGATTCGAATTAAAATTTATTATTATTTATATTATAGAATTTATATTATTTGTATAAATATTATTTTTATTATATAACGTAATAAAGAGAATTATTTTATTATTATATTATTATATGTAAATAAATAATTATAAAATTTTAATGTAAAAATTGATATCGCGAAAATAATTAAATACAAAAACTTTCGAAATTAAACGTAAATTTTTACGTAAAATCTACGTAGATTTATGCAATTTTTTTTCGCAACGTATTAATAATCTAATATTACGTTTCGAAAATCTCCGGAAAATTATTTCGAAGATCTCTGTGGGTGTCGTAATTCTCCGGAGAAATTATGGACCAAAAAGTTTACGGAATATTACGCCTATTAAAATTTCCTGATGATATAGCGTCCTAGAACGCCTCTATATAATTTCGGATGTATGACAAACAAAAATAATGTAAGTAGAAAATAGTTTATTTTTTTTTTTGAAAATTGAAAATTTAATATCTTTTATTTTATAAAAAAATATGAAAAATGACAAAGTATTCAGCTTAGAAACTTTTAGTTTCAATGATGAAATAAAAAGGGGGAAAGTGAATTATTATCAAAACAGGAGAAAGAGGAGAAAGAATAATTTCAAAAACTTCAGATATTTTTAAAATAATTTTTAAATTACTATATATAAATTTTTAAATATTATGAATATTATATATATTTTTAAATATTATAAATATTTATTAGTATATTATATTTTTTAGATTATTTATAAATATATTTTTGAACGTTATGAAAATTTATTAGTATATATATATATTTTTAAACAATATGAAAATTTATTAGTATATATTAGGGATGGTAGGCGCAATACGAATTGAGCCAGGAATTTAGCCAGATTTAATTTAGCCAATTGAGCCTGGAATTTAGCCACAGCGCAATCAGGTGCAATAGCTAAATTCTGGCGCAAAGGCTAAATAATAGCGCAATTCTGATTGGCTGGCGCAATTATAAAATTTATTAAATAATTATTTTTAAATTTTTAAAAATAATTAATTTTAACTTTAATTTCAAATCAATTTTACATAACTAGGAGCGATTTTCTANATGATATAGCGTCCTAGAACGCCTCTATATAATTTCGGATGTATGACAAACAAAAATAATGTAAGTAGAAAATAGTTTATTTTTTTTTTTGAAAATTGAAAATTTAATATCTTTTATTTTATAAAAAAATATGAAAAATGACAAAGTATTCAGCTTAGAAACTTTTAGTTTCAATGATGAAATAAAAAGGGGGAAAGTGAATTATTATCAAAACAGGAGAAAGAGGAGAAAGAATAATTTCAAAAACTTCAGATATTTTTAAAATAATTTTTAAATTACTATATATAAATTTTTAAATATTATGAATATTATATATATTTTTAAATATTATAAATATTTATTAGTATATTATATTTTTTAGATTATTTATAAATATATTTTTGAACGTTATGAAAATTTATTAGTATATATATATATTTTTAAACAATATGAAAATTTATTAGTATATATTAGGGATGGTAGGCGCAATACGAATTGAGCCAGGAATTTAGCCAGATTTAATTTAGCCAATTGAGCCTGGAATTTAGCCACAGCGCAATCAGGTGCAATGGCTAAATTCTGGCGCAAAGGCTAAATAATGGCACAATTCTGATTGGCTGGCGCAATTATAAAATTTATTAAATAATTATTTTTAAATTTTTAAAAATAATTAATTTTTACTTTAATTTCAAATCGATTTTACATAACTAGGAGCGATTTTCTACTATGATATTCTTATGACAGATCGAAAGATCTAGTTCTTAGCTACAAGATAATGTATATTTCATTTCTGTAACATTAAAATTGATCAAATTATAGCTATTTTAAAACAATATATTAAAATATTAATATTGGTAAAATTAATTAATAATTTTATCTGATCAACCCTTTGTCACGTGACTAAATTGCGCCAGCCAATCAGAAATTGCGTCTGAATTTAGCCAGAAAAAAATTAATTAGTCTTTGAGCCAGAATTTAGCCGGCGCAATTTAATTAGCCTTTGAGCCAGAATTTAACCAGAATTTAGCCAGAATTTAGCTAACGCAAAATTAATTAGCCAAAGGCGCAATTATTGAGCCAATCTTGATATCAATTGAGCCTCCTACCCTTAGTATATATATATATTTTTGAACATTATGAATATTTATTAGTTATTATATATATTTCAAACATTATAAATATTTATTAATTACTATATTTTTACATAATAAAGAATACTTATTAATTTATTATATTTTTTTACATTGTTAACATAGTTTTTATCTTTATTATTATATTTCTTATAGGTATTATCTCTATTATTATTATACTTTATATATTTTATCTTTATTATAGTTATTATTATTGTTAATCAATTCTGTCATGTAATTCGAATTATAGTCCATTACTAAAATAGTTCTTAAATAGATTTGTAATTTAAAAGTAGATCTTATGTAATATGTAACATTACGCGACAAGAGGTTTTACCCTGATCAAACCGCTAAAATCTCTGGTAAAATCTCTAGAAAATAGTTTTAATAATCATACCGGAAAATTATAGAAAGTCCCGGAATGTTCTTTAGATTATTAATTATAATTCGCGATACTTTAGCATTTTCTTATAAATAGAGAGTATTTTTGTCCAGATGTAAAAACAGTTCTGATTAGGATCGAGCTCAAGAAATAAAGTCTTAGTGACTATTTAATAATAATTCTTAGTGAATTGTTAATTGTTTAAGCATTTGTTGTTTGTATTTTGTATAAAAAACTCACACCTGTCTCTTTCGACATTAGAAACCGCATTAATAAAATCCTTCGTACACTTACCATTTCAACTTTAGTATATTAATTATAGTCCTTTTATAATATATAATCCCTGCTATAGTTACTTTGTTACCCTGACTTTGGTATCGAAGGTAGTCACGGTTAACAACATAATAAAGATTTTATGAAATATTGTGAAAAATAACAATTAATTTAAAAGTGATTGAAAAAAACTAAAAAACTAATCTAATTTAAATATTTGAAAAAAATAGAAAATAAAATTCATTAAAAATTTTTAAAAAATTTTGAATCGATATTAATAAAAAGGAAAAGAAAAAAGATATTAGAAACAGTATTGAATAAACTGATTCAATTCTTGTGCATTGTTTTTAAGTAACTACTACCTGTTACGTAGAAAAAACTATAAAAAAGATAAAACATTGTAGTATAAGAGTTATGTTAATTATACATGTTGTCAAAACTATTGAATTGAGTTAGACGCAATTATACTTGCACGCAAAATTATTTTGGGGCCCCGAAATTGCAATTTCGAAAAAAAAAGTTGAAATAGTTTTTCATAGAAGACGAAATTATTTTACTTAAAACCTGAAATTTTTTGACTATCTACATCCGGAATTATATAGAGACGTTCTAGGACGCTATATATACGAAACGTCCGGAGAACGCACTAGAACGGTGTGTTCTAGTACGCTATATATACGAAACGTTCGGAGAATGCACTAGAACGGTACGTTCTAGTACGCTATATATATGAAACATTCGAAGAACGCACTAGAACGGTGCATTCTAGTATGCTATATATACGAAGCGTTCGGAGAACGCACTAGAACGGCATATTTAATACGCTATATGAATGTAGGTAGTGTTCGTAGGACGCTATAGATCAGTGTATTTTGGACGCACTAGAACGTTTATATTTAATTTCTGATGTAAATTTATTCTTTGATTGAAGATATACATAACTAGGTACTTTTTTTACTTCTATATATAGAATAAATTCTGCATAAATCTCAAAAAGTCGAAATACCTCAAAAATCCAAAATCAATTTTGGGAACATGTATAAACGCAATTAAAATTGAGAAAAATTGGAATTGAGTCAAAGTAAATTTTGATTTTTACTAGTGATTGACACAATTAGTTAAGTCAGATGCAATTAAAAATTGAAATTTTAAGAGTTGAGTCAAGGCCAAATTAATTTTGACAACATGTATAATGTTAATCAAAAAAAGGGAACATTAAGAATTTTTCTTATAGGAACTTTACTTTAATTCATCAGTTTAATACAATTAAAAGAATTCACACTGGTCGAATGGAAAAAAATAGGACGGTTTTACTATGAATAGGATTTCAATTGATGGCTAAATTTACTAAGATTTATTAAGTATAGGCAGTCGATTTTTTTTAATTTATAAATAGAAATTTTCGATTTATGAATTTTCACAAATAGAATGTCCGATTTATGTATATTTGCATCATCAATAGGATTCTGATTTTTGTTCATTCGACCAGTGTCAAGAAGTTTTGTTGAAGTCTCAGACAACCTAAAAATATATCAAATGAAGATTTTACAAATAACAATGGTATTCAACCTTGTTAAAACCAACATACTTACTTGAGAAATAAATAAATTTTTGAAAATTTTTGTTTTAAAATTTTATAAAAATAATAAATTTTGAAAGAGTTCAAAATAAGATCATTTAGTATAATTATTTAGTAGTAAATAAACAAGATCATTTTGTGTTACAAAATAAAAACATTTTTTATTTGATTGAAAATTTATGAAAATTTGCATAAGTTTTTTAAAAATTTTTGAAGTAAAAATTTCGCAAATTTTATGTGAAAATCTTTCAAAAATTTTTGCCTCTTAAAATTTTGTAAAAAAGTTTGAAACAAAATAAATAAACAAAATAATTTTATGTTATATAAAATAAATAAACAAAATAGTATTGAGATAAAAATCTTCGAAAATTTTTTAAAATGATAAATTTTTGAAAATTTTTAGAATAAATATTTTTGTAAAAATTACGAAAATTTTTATATTAGTTTATATTTGTAAATTAGTTTCTTTTGTATTGCAATTACTATTAATAAAGGTTATTATCACTGGTCGAATGAACAAAAATCGGAATCCTATTAAAGGCTCAAATATGCATAAATCAAATATCCTATTTGTGAAAATTCATGAATCAGAAATTCCTATTCATAAATTAGAAAAAATCGACTGCCTATACTTAATAAATCTTAGCAAATTTAGCCATTAATTAGAATTCTATTCATGATAAAACCATTTTATTTTTTTTTATTTAACCAGTGTATTGTCTTGAAATTATCAGCATTTTTACATTATTACATTAGGAAAATTTTTATAAGAGGTTATTGTAATAATTTTGTTTTCAAAGGTTATTAAAGGTTATCAAATCAATAACTTTTGCAAATATAACGTTTATTATAATAAAATGAAGGTTATTGAAAGTTATTAATATCAATAACCTTTGCAGTATTATATTTTATTAATAAAAATGAAGGTTTTCAGTATCAATAACCTTTGTAAATATTATGTTTATGTTGAAGGTATTCAAAAGTTATCGAAGTGAAATATTTTGAAGGTTTACATTTAAAAAAATTTATTGATGTAATAATAATCAAACTTTTTGTATTGAATTATCTACTATATCATTTAAAGCACTGTCTTGTGATATTTAGTAGTTAATATTAATTAATATGTTTATTAACAGTAGTTTTTAACTTCTAGAACCTATATATTAGTAGTAGTTGTGATTATTTTGATTAATAGTTTCCTTGAATAATATTCTAATATTATCTCAAGAGTTTCTGTTCATCCCATATATTTATTAAGAAAGATAAACCTCTGTTGGTAACAATGTCAAAATTATGTAAAATAGTACCTGTAATATTACAGGATTTTAATATTTCAATAATTTTTAAAAATTTTTAAAAATTTACATAATATTACGTAAAAAATTACGGAAATTTAACACCATATCAAAATTATAAAATATTATGTCTGAAAAATTTTTTTGATAATCTATAAACTGACTGGTGCTTTCTATTATATAAATAAAATCTAAATTGTTGTGTGTTTTTAAATATGGTACATTAAACTTTTAAAAGAATTATAATGTATCTATATATATTGTTCAAATTGAGATTTGAAATACTAAAATTTCAAATTACTAGTATTTGGGATTTGAGATTTGAGATTTTGACAAAAAATACTAATTATAATTTGGAATTGGAATTTGGAATTTATGCATTTTGGATTTCAGCATTTGAATTTTGAATTTAGGCGGTAAGTATAAATGTGTCTTGCTAATGTTGATAAGAAACTAATATTAGAAAAGTGAAATAACAGTGTAAGAAATCTATAATTTTATAGATTAAATTATTATATATTAAAATTTTTTGAAGATATATATAATATTATAAAAAATATAAAGATTTTACATTTTGTAATAATCATAAAATATTACACCTATTAATACAATATTATTATTATTTTTTTTTGATATTTAATGTAAAATTATTATTATTAATTTTTAGATAATAAAGTTATGAATAACCTATTGAATAATTATCTATTATTTTAAAAAACTATAAAAAAGATGGTATAAAAATTATATTAATTAAAAAAAAAAATATTAAGAACTTTTTTTGTAAGAACTTTATTTTAATCCATTAATTTAATACTGGTTGAATGAACAAAAATTGGAATCCTATTGATGATGCAAATATGCATAAATTGGATATTTTATTTGTGAAAATTCATAAATTGGAAATTTTTATTTATAAATTAGAAAAAATTAACCACCTATATTTAATAAATCTTAGCAAATTTAGCCATTAATCAGAATCCTATTTATGATAAAACCATCCTATTTTTTCTATTTGATCAGTGTAATACAATTAAAGAAACTTAAAAAGTTAAAATCTTGGATGATTTAGAAACACAATATATTTTTTTTTTATTGTTTCAGCGAGATCTCGTCCTAAGTTTATTAACTAAAAAAAGAGAAAGTTTTCTATAAAATTTTTACATAATATAAATTATACGTGTTGTCCAAATCCCAAATAATTTGGGATTTGGGACGCTAAAATGCACAAATTACTAGTATTTGGGATTTGGGATTTTGGCAAAAAATACTATTTGAGATTTCAGCATTTGGGATTTNAAAAAAAATATTAAGAACTTTTTTTGTAAGAACTTTATTTTAATCCATTAATTTAATACTGGTTGAATGAACAAAAATTGGAATCCTATTGATGATGCAAATATGCATAAATTGGATATTTTATTTGTGAAAATTCATAAATTGGAAATTTTTATTTATAAATTAGAAAAAATTAACCACCTATATTTAATAAATCTTAGCAAATTTAGCCATTAATCAGAATCCTATTTATGATAAAACCATCCTATTTTTTCTATTTGATCAGTGTAATACAATTAAAGAAACTTAAAAAGTTAAAATCTTGGATGATTTAGAAACACAATATATTTTTTTTTTATTGTTTCAGCGAGATCTCGTCCTAAGTTTATTAACTAAAAAAAGAGAAAGTTTTCTATAAAATTTTTACATAATATAAATTATACGTGTTGTCCAAATCCCAAATAATTTGGGATTTGGGACGCTAAAATGCACAAATTACTAGTATTTGGGATTTGGGATTTTGGCAAAAAATACTATTTGAGATTTCAGCATTTGGGATTTTGGCATTTGGATTTCGAATTTGGGAGGTAGTTATAATATAAATCACACAACTTATCCTAGTACTACTATTGTAAAGATGAGATTCAAACTAACTCTAACTTAGAGATATGCTTGCAACCTACCGCCTGATAACAACAGTTATTTTCAGCATGTTAGGATCTTGCCGAACAACCTTGGACGTTACTTTGTTGCAAAATTTTACAATAAAATTACTGTCTGTGTTATAAGTAAAGCTCCTTAAAAGCCTTAAGGCTCACGAGCCTAGCGAGCCAAGCCAAGCCTGATATTATAGGCTCATAAGCTCGTGAGCCTTAGGCTTACGAGCCAAGCTCAACTAAGGCTTGATTCATAAGGCTTGAGCCGGCTTGCGAGCCTTATAGTAGGCTTGCGAGCCTTAAAAATTTTATCTATTGCACAACGGATAGAATAATAAAAAAATTTTATCTGTTGCGTAATGGATAGAATAATAAAAAAATTCTATCTGTTGCGTAACAAATAGAATAATAATAAAAATTCTATCTGTTGCGCAACAGATAGAATAATAATAAAAATTCTATCTGTTGTACAACGGATAAAATAATAAAAAAATTCTATCCGTTATGCAACAGATAAAATAATAATAAAAATTCTATCCGTTGCGCAACGGATAGAATAATAAAAAAATTCTATCCGTTGCGCAATGGATAGAATAATAAAAAAAAATTCTATCTGTTAAGCAACAGATAGAATAATAATAAAAATTCTATCTGTTGCACAACCTAAGGGATAGTTAATTTCACAGGTCGAAATCTGTATTTCGGGCACTTATCGGGGACCTATCGGGGGCCTAATAGGTCCCCGATAGGTGTAAATAAATACTAGTCGGGGAGATATCGGTCATTTATAAAAAATCGGGTCCCCGATATATTAAAGTACCTGATATTTTTTTTTAATCAAATTTTTTATATCCCCGATAGGTGTATTAAATATTACCGATATTTATTAAGATACCCGATTTTTGTAATAAATATCAGCTACCCGATATTTATTTACAACTATCGGGTGCACGATATTTATTTTACAACTATCAGGTCACCGATATGTGTAAATAAATAATATCGGGTCACCGATATGTGTAAATAATATCAGGCACCCGATATACATTTTAGCATATCATGTTTTTAACCTTTATTTACGCTTATCAGAAACACAATATTGAATTTCTCGTGTTCAAATATAATATTTACTTCTCAAATCAAGTTTAAATCAAGTTTTCATACATGCTAAGAGATATTTAAAACAATAAAAATATAACTATGCTTTATTATTTATATGAAAATAATATATATAATATAAATAAAATAAAAAAATTAAACAATAAATCTTCTATTCAACGGAATTATTGAGACATAATTATCGCTTTTTCCCACTCGATAATTTATCTTAATTACTCGACCATATATTCTATGCACTGCTATAATTGAATCTTGACCTTCCTCACAGTATTCTGCTTTCCATAATTCTGTATTTGACTTTTCGGGTTCCATAAATTTATGTTTAAATCGTATATTAGAGGAAGCATCAGTAAATTTTTTTAAACGTAAGCCTTCGAAGTCCTTCACTCCGATAACCTTCGAATACCTCCGACATAAACGTAATATTTGCGAAGGTTATTGGTCCGATAACCTTCAATAACCTTTGAAAACGAAATTATTACAATAACCTCCGACATAAAAAATTTCCTGATGAAGGCGCATTTTTATACCATTTGACATATGCTAGAAGATGTGTTTTGGGTCCTTTTGGAAGTGTTAAAGTATGTTCGAAATAATATTGTACCTCTCCAGGGTAAATATCACTGCTTCCATCTTTGTATGCTTTCCACTTCGTTAATATAATTGCATTATTTTCATGTTGTCCAGCGATCATGGACCCAAATATTTCATTACCAATTATTAATCTTGCATGTTGGTTCATAGTTACTTCCATATACGCATTTACATCCTTCTTTTTTCTATTATATAATGTTGCATACCATTCGCATAATATTTTTTGAACTTCTATAGGAATACTTACCTTTTCATGCGAAGGCGTCAGCATACGTCCTGGTATAAGTTCAATGCCATAGATCTTATTAGATATATCATGTCTCATTGAGATAAAATACTGTAACTCTTCTCTATCAAATTCATTAGTTACAGCTAAACTGCTGGCAGCTTTCTTTGGAGAAAGAAATTGATGGGACTTCTCTAGGAGACCAGATGTCCATTGACGTGCCAGATGATAATCCACAAGCGAATTTTTAAGAACAATTCGCATAAGTTCAGGTTTGATCTGTCGATTACTGTTGGGATATGAACCTATGAAAAGATTTGTGTTAAAATTTTATTTATTATAATTTCGTACACCCGATATGTGTGGCTTATCTATGTATCCATTTAATCGCTCGTACGGAAATAATCAAAAACTATAAACAGAGCCATAATCCTGTATGCATTCAGGAATATGCATTGATAAATGGATATTACTTTTAATAAATTCAGGCCCATAGGTTCTTTCTATATTTATTGACATATCCCTTAATCTTTCTTGGGCTTCTTGCAGATCATCTTCAGTAACAAATCTAGCAACCAATAAGTTACACGCCCGAACAAAATGTCCCAATATCTTTCTATCATTATTATCTAACATGTCCCATAAAATTGTTGTTGCATATATCATAATAAAGGTCTTCCATTGGTCAGCAGTGAGCTTTGAAAATCCTTCTCCGATAGCAATCTTTGAAGGGATTCGACCAATATCAGATGGAAGTTGAACGCTATCCATCCTTTTTTGTGCTGTACAAAGTTGCTCAGAATTTAACTTATTTTCTTTAATAAATATGGATTGAATAATCCATTTTGCAATTCCAAGAAACAAGCAATGTATTGGATCCACTACTGCAAATCTGATCGGATCCATGTAAGGGAGACGAAGCAATTCAGACCATCGCACTCCGTTTATTTTAAAATGAGCTTCTCTTGTTCCTCTGGTGTCACATTAAAGCCATTCTTGAGCATATTGTCTATGTTTTTGGGGGTCTGCAGATTCTGTAATCCATTGTTCATAATCATGCATGCCACCATAATGAGTTTTTTTGAACTTCTCACTATATCGGCCTCTTTTCGGGCACCTGTGACATTTCATTACTGCAGATCCATGCCCAAATAACTTTTGTGTAGCTGGAATATCGGAAGAACCTACTAATATTGCAACTCTTATATCGAGCCCATCTTTATTTTCAAATGTAACAGGAACTTTCCACCCTTCCCATAATTCCTTAAGTTCATCAACTATCGGAGATAGATAATGGTTTATTTGGTTTTTATCGGCTTCCTTAGGTCCAGGTAGAAAGCCTAAATAAATAATATTTTCGGGTTTATTTCTTTCTGCCCTCGGAAGATTACATATCGAAGCATAAATAGCACCAGTGCTATGTTGTGTATATTTAAAGGGTTGGAACCAGTCCAAATTTATTAATAGACCTAAATTCGAGGTAGCAGTTTCTTTACTAAAAAATTTGCTTCCATCAAAAGGAAATGTATTCCATACTTTTCCATCATATATATCGGCATAAATATTATTATCATAATTTCTTGTACCCGATTGTTCTAGCATTTTTTCAAAACCGGATCTTTGGTACAAGAGACTTAATTGTTGCTTAATTGAGGGCTTAGGGTATAGCATTCGGGGGATAGCTACCATATTTTTCATATTTTTTTTGAGGGAGGAGAGTTCATTATTGCATAACTTCTCACAGGAAGATACCGGATTATTAGGATATTCTTCATAATGGCAATTCATAATTGTCAACTTATTGTTTTCTTTATAATTGCATATAATCTTAGAATCATATAATTTATGACAGTTTATACAAACTGCCATCCTTAATTTTGGTTGAAAAATTCCTAACCTCTTTTTTGCTAAATACAAAGATGCAGGAAATTCCCAGAACTTAGAATCATCTATAGATTTGAGCATAACATTTAAAAATTTAATTAACGCCTCCAGGGCATTATCAGATAATCGATATCGTTGTTGAAACTTAAATAACCAGATAAGTATCTCTATATCTATCTTATCTTCTAGTTCTACTCCTTCATAATTTTCGTTCTCTTCTTCTAGCTCAGGTGTAATAAATAAATTATTTTCTTCAAATACTTCTTCGTGCTCATTTTCTGATTCTACATTCACATCTAATTCTTCATCATCTTCTCGGTCATCAATCAATTCATTATCATCATCACGATATTCTTCAAGGTCATCAATTAATTCATTATCATCATCACGATATTCTTCAAGGTCATCAATTAATTCATT
>PQFF01000326.1:98783-104655 GCA_003547095.1 Diversispora epigaea | reverse complement strand
TTTTTTTTTTTTTTTTTAATCCAACGGAGCCATGCAATAATAAACTTTATTATACAAATTTTAAACTCTTACACAACGCTACGCTATACAAATTAGATTACTAATTTATTTAACTAGACTAACTTATGAAAAAAGAGAAATGCAAATTGCGCCTACTATTACTATCTAGAAATACATTCAATTAAGATGCATCGCACGGATCGGCCCATCGTTGCCTGAATTGTTAAATTCCTGCAACTGATGTCCATGGCTCCATCCAATACTTAAAGATTAAACTAATCAATAAGGCATTAGATAGAACTTTTTATGAAACACCCCACATAAAACCTAACCCAGGAACTGTACCCAATCGATACAGCAAAACTGTTATTTGATATAACTTGTATCCACAATATTTGTTTTAATTTCAAATAACCTCAAAATTCTTTAAATCTTTTATGTTCCCCGCAAAATAACCCAAAAATAGTATCTGAACATAGCTAGTGTTCCCATACCAGGCCTTTTACCCCAGCCCAACCCATCCGGATATCGATACAAGGCAAAAGCTATGTAAAAATACTATATAAAATAAAACTACTAACAACTACCCAACCAGCAACTAACCCTCTAACACTTCAACCAACTCAAGCCCCTCAACAACTAACCCTCCCAAGACCAAACCGCTTTTCAACGCCTACACCTTGGTTCCTTCCTAATTCCCAACACAACGAAACATTAAACTGGAATAAAATCATGACCAACGTTTCTCGTGACACAAAATATCTAAACCTGTTAACCGACCAGGTTATTAATCCCACAATATACACCGTAAGAGCTACCACAAGATTCAAGTTTTTTATGCCCATAGATACATAACTTTGAAGGTCCTCACATGTCCATACATATATATGCGCTTTTATAATTCGTATCACAATATAAATTACTTATTATAATTCGTGTTATTTATATATAAATTACTTATTATTATTATAATCACTGGTCGAATGGAAAAAAATAGGACGGTTTTATCATGAATAGGATTCTGATTGATGGCTAAATTTGCTAAGATTTATTAAATATAGGCAGTCGATTTTTTTCTGATTTATAAATAGGAATTTCCGATTTATGAATTTTCACAAATAGGATGTCCGATTTATGCATATTTCCGCCATCAATAGGATTCCGATTTTTGTTCATTCGACCAGTGAATATTAATAGTGTAGCACAAACTTGATGATCTCTGATCCTACTATACATAAAATAAACAAATACCTTTTTTCATAAATATCACTCTCTCACATAATACTCCTTGAGAGCACAACACCTCCTTACGGCTGATAATATTAACAGTACCATATTATATATTTACAAGTCTTGTAATTTATAATTATGATATTTTTATATTATATATACTATAGATATATTAATTATACGTGTTGCCCAAATCCCAAATAATTTGGGATTTGGGATGCCAAAATGCACAAATTACTAGTATTTGGGATTTGGGATTTGGGATTTCGGCAAAAGATACTAANAATTAATTCATTATCATCATCACGATATTCTTCAAGGTCATCAATTAATTCATTGTTTTCATTGTTTTCATTATCACCTAAATCATACAAAAGCATATCATCAAATATATCAGGAGTCTCTTCTATAAGTGGATTATGAAATTGATCATTTCTGGATCGTGATGATAATGCTACAATGATTTTATCATCAAGATCCATCCCTGAAAGCATATTACTTATTGATGTATCCCTTTTTAACTTAGGTAAACGAGCAGTTTCTTCATCCGGAATGAACTGTCGGGAGCTTCTTTTTCTTTTTTTACTACTCGTGATTAACGATGCATTTTCATTTTCTAAGAAAGGTAATAAATGTTACACAAAATAAAAATTGATATATCGGGCACCCGAAAAATGAAAATTTGATATATCGGGTACCCGATTTGGTAATAACAACGTTGCAATTTAATAAACTTACTATATTTTCTTGATTCAATCCTTGCTAACTGATTCTTTCTTGAACTTTTAGATTTCCACAATTCTTTATTATTAGCATGCTTCTTCTGAGTTCTTGCTACAACTTCTTTACCATTACACAATAGACAATTGCATACATATTTATATGTCTTCGTAGAAACTAAGCTAGTTAATTTTTTCAAAATATATTAATATATTAGTAAATTGGTTAAAAAAATGATTTATAAATTGTTCTGAAAATTTTACAAAATATAATATTTCCCTTTTTATATAATTTCGCTAATACACATTTTTTGTAAATTTGCTTTACGTTTTCGTGTCTCGAAATTTGAGAAATTTATGTTTATTAATTTTTAAATTAACGCATTTTTTTATAATTCGCGTCTCAATATTTGAGAAGATTCATGTTTATTATATATATATACGCTTTTATTTTTTTTTTTTTTTTTAATCCAACGGAGCCATGCAATAATAAACTTTATTATACAAATTTTAAACTCTTACACAACGCTACGCTATACAAATTAGATTACTAATTTATTTAACTAGACTAACTTATGAAAAAAGAGAAATGCAAATTGCGCCTACTATTACTATCTAGAAATACATTCAATTAAGATGCATCGCACGGATCGGCCCATCGTTGCCTGAATTGTTAAATTCCTGCAACTGATGTCCATGGCTCCATCCAATACTTAAAGATTAAACTAATCAATAAGGCATTAGATAGAACTTTTTATAAAACACCCCACATAAAACCTAACCCAGGAACTGTACCCAATCGATACAGCAAAACTGTTATTTGATATAACTTNTTTTTTTTTTTTTTTTTTTTTTAATCCAACGGAGCCATGCAATAATAAACTTTATTATACAAATTTTAAACTCTTACACAACGCTACGCTATACAAATTAGATTACTAATTTATTTAACTAGACTAACTTATGAAAAAAGAGAAATGCAAATTGCGCCTACTATTACTATCTAGAAATACATTCAATTAAGATGCATCGCACGGATCGGCCCATCGTTGCCTGAATTGTTAAATTCCTGCAACTGATGTCCATGGCTCCATCCAATACTTAAAGATTAAACTAATCAATAAGGCATTAGATAGAACTTTTTATAAAACACCCCACATAAAACCTAACCCAGGAACTGTACCCAATCGATACAGCAAAACTGTTATTTGATATAACTTGTATCCACAATATTTGTTTTAATTTCAAATAACCTCAAAATTCTTTAAATCTTTTATGTTCCCCGCAAAATAACCCAAAAATAGTATCTGAACATAGCTAGTGTTCCCATACCAGGCCTTTTACCCCAGCCCAACCCATCCGGATATCGATACAAGGCAAAAGCTATGTAAAAATACTATATAAAATAAAACTACTAACAACTACCCAACCAGCAACTAACCCTCTAACACTTCAACCAACTCAAGCCCCTCAACAACTAACCCTCCCAAGACCAAACCGCTTTTCAACGCCTACACCTTGGTTCCTTCCTAATTCCCAACACAACGAAACATTAAACTGGAATAAAATCATGACCAACGTTTCTCGTGACACAAAATATCTAAACCTGTTAACCGACCAGGTTATTAATCCCACAATATACACCGTAAGAGCTACCACAAGATTCAAGTTTTTTATGCCCATAGATACATAACTTTGAAGGTCCTCACATGTCCATACATATATATGCGCTTTTATAATTCGTATCACAATATAAATTACTTATTATAATTCGTGTTATTTATATATAAATTACTTATTATTATTATAATCACTGGTCGAATGGAAAAAAATAGGACGGTTTTATCATGAATAGGATTCTGATTGATGGCTAAATTTGCTAAGATTTATTAAATATAGGCAGTCGATTTTTTTCTGATTTATAAATAGGAATTTCCGATTTATGAATTTTCACAAATAGGATGTCCGATTTATGCATATTTCCGCCATCAATAGGATTCCGATTTTTGTTCATTCGACCAGTGAATATTAATAGTGTAGCACAAACTTGATGATCTCTGATCCTACTATACATAAAATAAACAAATACCTTTTTTCATAAATATCACTCTCTCACATAATACTCCTTGAGAGCACAACACCTCCTTACGGCTGATAATATTAACAGTACCATATTATATATTTACAAGTCTTGTAATTTATAATTATGATATTTTTATATTATATATACTATAGATATATTAATTATACGTGTTGCCCAAATCCCAAATAATTTGGGATTTGGGATGCCAAAATGCACAAATTACTAGTATTTGGGATTTGGGATTTGGGATTTCGGCAAAAGATACTAATTATAATTTGGGATTTGGAATTTGGAATTTCGGCATTTGGAATTTCAGCATTTGGATTTTGAATTTGGGCGGCAGGTATAATATTAATAGATATATTACAACTATTATAATGTTAAGATTAATATATGATACGACCAATCCCCGATAAGTGTATTTCATTTTTATTTTGGGTTTTCATAAAATATCGGATACTGACTTTTCTTAGCTAAAAAATTTTAACAAAAAAAAAAACGAAAATAATGCGTCAAGGATATATAAATTTTATTATTCGTTTATTTATTAAAAATATTTTAATAAATATATATACAGGAGTATGATTGTTTTTTGGTTTTTTTTTAAAGAAAAGTTATTTTAAGTAAATAATATCATATCTCCGATGTATCTAATTTATTTTAATACATAATTTTTATAGATGAATATTGAACGAAATTATTAAGTAAGTGAAAATACTATGATGAAATAATTATTATATGAGAATAATATCAATATATTATTATATCATTTTTACGATATCAAAAATATCAAAGAGTAACATAATGATATCAAAAATATCAAAGAATAACGTAATTCTTAAAGATCGACTACCCGAAAAATAGAATATATAAAGAATCGCTTTTTTCTTCATTTTTTTTTTAAAAAATATTATTTTAATTAAATTAGAATTAAATTAGATAGTTAATAAAATAATATTTTTTCAATTTTCAAAATGACCAAATCTCATAAAGCAAAAAAAGCAAGAAAAGCAAAAAAAGCAAAAAGATTCTTTATCGCGTTCCCCATTAAGGCAATAAAAAAAAAAGGAAAAAAAAATCAAAAAAATAAAATAACAAAAAAACGTAATATTAAATATTTTAATTTTTATAATATTTAAATTATAATTAATATTAATAACGAATATAATTTTATATATTTAATAGAAATTTCCCAATTAGGTCATTTTTATTACGACTTAATGACAAAAAAGAAAAATAAAAAAGCATCATCATCGTCGTCGTCATCATCGTCATCATCATCATCATCATCATCATCATCAACCACTAGTTCCTTAGAACAAGTGTCGCAATCTTTGATTTCTTCATCATCTTCTGACAAAGATAAAAGAATCAAACCCCTAGATGACGAATCTTATAAAAGAATTAAAGTAAGTATAATATATAACAAATTTTATATTAGTTGTGTCTATCGGGGACACGATTAACATACAAATAACAATTTTGTAGAAGGAAGTTTTTCTTGTAGTTGATTCTGAAATGAACACAGTGTATCAAATTAATGATCGCTTAACTTGGGCTGCTCAAAAGCATGATATAATTACGAAGTTGCTACCTCCACTCAAAAGAAAAATTAATAAAAAGTACAAAGTTACAGGAGCAGAAATCATAAAAATGCTACAAAGGCGTCATCGGTCACGCCATAGAGTAAATAATATTGGTAATCAAGGGCCAAGAGCAGTTATTAATGATAGCAGACGAAAATTAAAGAATACGGCAATGAATGATGTAAGTTCTTTTTTTAATTTTCTAAAAAACGTGCATATCGGAAATAATATATATATATTTATATGTTAATAGA
>PQFF01000326.1:13783-96283 GCA_003547095.1 Diversispora epigaea | reverse complement strand
ATAATGATAATAATAATAGTAATGAAAAAACAACATCAATTTATGTATATGAAAAATGGTGACGATCGGATGCTGTAAGTAAATAATAATATATATATTTTTTACACCTATCGGGGATATTATTAATGTGTTTTTTTTTTTTTAGCTTATAAAACTTTTTAACGAAAGGATCGATCCTATCGTTAAAGATGTATGCAAAAAACAGCAAAAACAAAGAATCAGAAACGTAGCGTCCAAGATTAACAAAGACGGGCATCCGCCAGTTGGGGCCCCGAGCTGGACTCTAAATACAGTAGCATTGATGCGTGAAAATCGGGATCAATCAAAAATAGTAATTTATGATCCCGATACAGAAGAAGAAGAAAGTGAAGGAGAAGGAGGGAACAACACCGATGAGGATGATGATGATGATGGAAACGATTTAATTATAGATAATAAAAGAAAAAGAAAATCGGCATCATCATCATCAAATAAAAAAAGAAAACGAGAATCTTCAAAAAAAGATTCTAATAAAAAAAAAACAAAAAAAAACAAAAAAACAAAAAAAAAATAAAAGAAAATAAAAAAAAATAATTATAATAATAATAATAACAATAATAATAGTAATAATAATAATTATGATATTATATAATTTTTTTTGATTTTTATTATTTTTTATATATTTTGATTATATTAATAAATAAATTTTGCAATAAAATTAGTTATCGGGCATATGATATATTAAAAAAAAAATTTGTACAATAATAAATAAAGCTATTGAATTTTTTATGATTTTGTCTAATGAATAATTAAATTTTAGTATGAAAGCTATATTATCGGGCACCCGATAGGCGCAATATAAATAAAATATCGGGAGCCTATTAGTGGCCGAAAGTTGACCGATAGATCCCCGATAGTATTTAAAAAAAAAATCGGGTATCCGATTGATTTTGAAAAATGGCTAAAAACTAAATGCCCGATATGTGTAAAAAATATAACCGATAAGTCTGCGATAAGTATACGATATTAGGCACGACTACTACACTTATCGGGTACCCGATAGGTGTAATATAAGTAGATATCGAGGACTTATCGGGGTATCTGGGGGGAGATAGGTGCCCGATAAGTCCCCGATATTCCAGATTTCAACCAGTGTATTATAATAAGTAATTTAAAATATAAAAATTTGTTCCTTCGCTAAAGCTATCTCAGAAAAAGATGTCTCTTTTTTTTAAATGGTCCAAAATTAAAGGTACTAAGTTCTTTTTTCGTTTATTTTTCAAATTATCTTCAAACGCCCAAAGTAACCATTGTAACTCACTTACTAAAAATATTTTAGAAAATTCTTTCTCGGCATTTTCAAGATGTGCCCATATTTGAAGCTGATTTAATCCAAGTTTTGGATCCTTTGGTAAATTAGATTTCTTTATTGTTTCTAGATTATTTTCTACTCTTTTGGTATCTTTTTTCATGGCTTTAAGGTTTTCACGAAGGCTTGAGGTGCCTTTTTCAGGAATAAACTCTTTGAAACTTCTCCAAGATTTTTGTTTACTTCGCATATAAATAGTAATAATTCGCTCATAGAGAAATTCTTTATCTCCATCTATTAACTTATACTTTTCAATATCTATAGTATTATTTGTAACCAGTATTTGATTAGAAATATTAAAAAGCATGTAAAAAGATTCTACTAATAATAAATTACACAATAAATTATTATGAATATATAAAAGAATATTAGATCCAAATTCCTCATATTTTTCAAATAATAATAAAATTATTGATTCCATTTTATACATAAACTTCAAGAATTCTGGTCCCGGAATTATATTTGTTACTTGTGATCGAACACCTTGATCATAAATAACCTTTTCTGAATTTAAAACCATGAGATGAGTACAAATAGCTTCGAATTTTGAATGTGATTTTGTTAAATTATCGCTTTTTGTTAATTTGTAAATAATCCATCCTATGATATAAGCAAATTTTGATGCTTTAGCTGGTTCCAAATCAATATTATTTTCTGATATTAAATGAGGATCCACGGAAAGATGTGTGCTATTTTGTTTTGCATTATTACTAAATGTAAATTTGATTACATTTTGTAAAAGCAAGTATGCTACTAGTCTTTGATTTGAAGAACCATTTAAATTAGTTGCAATAAGAAAACCCTGGTACCAAATTCCCGAACATTTATAATTATTTATATATATTTCAAAGTGAGAACTCCAATTTGTCAACCATTGAATTCCTATTCTTTTCGGAATTGCCTTACAAGCTATTTTTTTAATTATATCTTTCCATTTTTGTAATAATTCATCAATAGAATCTTAATAAAGAATAGCTTCTATAAGGTTACGCCGTTCATTTTGGAAGTGTAGAATATTAAGATTTTCCTGATCAACATTATTACTATATGATTTCAACGGAATATTAATTTTTCCCATAATTAAATTATTAGACAAAATATTTTCAAAAATGTTTCGAGACCAAGATGATAATTGTATTAATTTAATATAATGCTTCTGACAATAATTATTTTTTTCTTTTCCATCCAAAGATGATTTTTTATCTTTTCTATAATTTCTAATATATTTAAAAAACAATAAATTATTCTTGTATTAGAAAAAATAATATTCTTGTTATATTAATAAATACAACATTAATATTTAAATTAAATTATACTGTAAATGAAATTGAACCCATTCAATATATCTTCGTGACATTATTATTTATTAAAAATAAATTATATATCTTCTAACCAAATTAGCAATTCCAAATTCATTACAATCAGCTTTTCCATAATTAATGCTTTTTATTTCAGACGAAGCTAATGCTGTGATTTGATATTTATTTAAAGTATAACCATAGGATTTCAGTATTTGTGTTGAGGAATCTCCACCCATTTCTCGAATTGTTCCAAAGAGACCTTCAAGTGTATCTTGTGAAATACGTTTAGGTTGAACAATTGCACCCAGATATTTTTTTAAAATAAACTCTAACATTCCAATAAAACCGTTAATAGATAAGATCAAGTCAAATTGACATTGAGAAGAAATCCACTCCTTGTAATTTTTTTTTTGTTTGTCACCATATACAAACCAGTTACAAATTTCTTTTAAAGTACTAATACGTGGATCATTTAAAGAGCAAAAACTGATTTTGCTGTGCATTATTTGTCGATATTTTCGTGAGTATTTAATAAATTCCTTTTAAAAATAAAATTATAATTATATTGTAATACATAATTAATTTTTATAATTAATATTTAAAATACTTACTTGAGTTCCCTCAAATATAAATTTAAGTTCATCAATAGATTCTAAAGCATCTTCAACTTCTTTTGATAAAGTTTGTTCTGCAAGATCAACACGCATTTTGGACCAAGAAGTTAACCATATGTATCGTTTAGTTAATTTTGTTGCTTTTGCCGTTGCATGTTGATTTGTATGTTCATAGACTCCTTTAATGTGTTTCCAATTAATCTCCTTATTTCCAATTGTTATTTCACGACAATTTTTTTCTCCAGTACAACTTTTTGATAAATTATTTCTAAGTTTTTTGAAAACATGTGTTGGATCACTAATAAAAAACCAATCTTCTCCAGTGATGGGATTTATTGTTTTATAAGTTGTTAAAAGTTCATGTGTATTGTAAACAGGTCGAAGAAAATCATTGATACATTGATTAAAAACTTTCCATTTTTCCATAGTTTCAGGAATTTCTATAATTATATCAAGTAAATTATAATCAATAATTTTTGCGAAATACCATTGGTTATCTTTAGGACTTTTGTATTCACATATTTCATTGATTTTCCATTCTAATTTTAATGGCATTGGTGGACGAATATATGCTCGATCAACTTCTATTTTTTCAAAATCGTTAAATGAACTAACAATAAATTTTGTTTTTTCAAAATTACTTTCTATAATTTTTGCTGCATAGAAAGATTTATTATCTTTGTTAAAATTAACCTCAACACTATCGCCACATGTCCATTTTGATGCATACCAATCAAAACTTTTAATATGAGCTCGATTTTCTCCCGCTCCATCACATACTGAACCTATAGTATGTATTTCTATACATTCTAATTTTGCTGCCAGTTCAAAAATTAAAGTATTTAAATTATGTGTTGTAATATTATTAATTCCATAATAAGATATAGGAAATGAAAAATTATGTGTAATCGAATGCCAAATAAACTGGTGTACTTGTGTTGCAAGATTGTGTTTTTGTTTATTAGGTATTACATTATCAGATGAAGAAGTAAAAGATTCTATTTCGTGTTGACATTGTAAAGCAAATTCTTGATATTCATTTGTTTCATCTTCAAAATCCAAGTAACCAACATAACAATTTTTACGTTGATTCCATAAAAGTCCTATATTAAATAAAATATTAAATATTAAAATATTTTTTAAATAAAATATAATAGTTTTAATAAATTTATACCTTTTTGTATCTTAAAAGAATCATGGGAAAAAAATCCTACTCGTCCATATCCCCATATATTGTTTATAGTTAAATTAGTTAACAATTGTTGTGCAATTTTATCTTGCCATCCTGTACTTTGTTCATATTTACCAATATAATTCTTTAATGTTGAAATTGATGGTAAACGCATTATTGTTTTAATAGTATTATAAGCTGTGGAACCTGATCTACTATAAACAGATATTGCTCATCTTAAAAACCTAAAAAAATAATATTTTTAATTAAAAAAGTTTTTTTTTAAAAAATATATATTTTAATAAAACTTACATAGGGTGATATTTAGTTTCTTTTAGTTTTCCAGTTTGAATACAAATTAATTCTTGAAATATAGGATGTAAATTTGAAATCTCTATATTTTTATTATTTACTTTTTCAGAAACAATATGAACAATATTTGCTATTTCATTAGAGACTTCTTCTTCTTCATTTTTAATTTTTTGATTTAAACGTTCTTTTAAATTGACAATTAATTTATTTTGCTCTTTTATAATTAATCTTTGTTGATTAACTGTTTCTATAAGTATTTCTTTAGATGCATGTATTGTTTTTGTTGAATTTACTCCAGTTAAAATTCTTCATTGAATTTGTTGTAAAGTTTTTTTTAATTTAAAACAATTTTCATATATAGCATTTTCTTTTACTATAAGTGTACAATTTACTCGTCTATATATTTTTCTATTTTTTTCTAAAAAAGCAAAAGGAGTATGTTCTTTTTCATTGCTAACCAATTGAGTTCCACAGATTTGCACAACATCTTCAAAACCTTTAATTAAATTATAATTTGTTAATTTAAATATATATATATATATATAATAATAAATAAATAATTACCAATAGTACTTTGTCCTTGACAAATTTCAACATAAAAAATATAACGAACAATGTTAACTATATCATCAAATGTTCTTTTCATTGCTTTTGTTGGAAAAGGAAGATAAATATTTTGTACTACTTTGTTAAGTACATACATTTCATAACTATATAATCCACTTTTGAAAAAAATTATTAATTTTTTTTCAGGTTGATACTTATTCATAGGAAATTTAAATTCAAGCCCTTCATTAATTTCTTGTATTGTAGTTCCAGCAAATTTATTTTTTAATAAATTTTGTTCTTCAAAATATTTAAGAATGTCTGAAGTATTTATTAATAATGATTTTTTCCAGTATGATTTATAATCTGGCTCACGTAAAATAGTTGCAATTGATGAACTTGTAGGATTAGGTTCCAAAAAAATAGTTGCAACAGCAGATTTGTATCCTTTAAATAATCCTCGTTTTCTTAATGAATTTATCCATTGAGAAAATGTATCAAAAAATTGATCTCTTTTGTTGCAATATACTTGAGCTTTTGACTCTTTTATATTATAAAAAAGCACTCCTTCAAAATATTTATTTAAAGTTGGAAAAAAGTAAATTTTATTTCCTTTAAGATCTGGTCTTATACGTATAAGTTCTTGTAAAGCTTCCTCTTTTTTTTGTTTTTTTGATGGCGATAAAGAAATAGTATTTTTCTAAATATTTTTTTGATATTTTTTTTAAAAATTATAATATTATGATAAAAAATTCATAAAAATATTTTTTTCTTTACCATTTTCAATATAAAACATATAATTTTAAAATATTAAAATATATGATTCAACTTTTTGCAAGAAAAAAAAACGAAATAAGTTTAAAAATTATAATACACATTTTTGAATATCATATTGTTTATGCGATTTATTGTTGACGCGTGATTTATTAAAAATATATCTTTAAATATTTTTTAAAAGTCGGGCAAAAATTTCTTTTATATAGTAATACATAGTAAATTATATATAGCTTCAGTTTTAATGATAATCTTTATTGTAAATTTATATTGTGTAACCTTTTGTTGTACCCCCATTAAATTAACTATCCCCTAGGCACAACGGATAGAATAATAAAAAAAATTCTATCTGTTGCGTAATGGATAGAATAATAAAAAAATTCTATCTGTTACGCAACAGATAGAATAATAATAAAAATTTTATCCGTTGCGCAACGAATAAAATAATAATAATAATTATTTTATCCGTTGTGCAACGGATAGAATAATAAAAAAAAATTCTATCTGTTATGCAACGGATAGAATAATAAAAAAATTCTATCTGTTGCGCAACAAATAGAATAATATTAAAAATTTTATCTATTGCGCAACAGATAGAATGATAATAAAAATTCTATTCGTTGCGCAACGGATAGAATAATAATAATAAAAAATCTATCTGTTGCGTAATGGATAAAATAATAATAAAAAATTCTATCTGTTGCGCAACGGATAGAATAATAATAATAAAAATTCTATCTGTTACGCAACGGATAGAATAATAATAAAAAATTCTATCCATTAGCAACAGATAGAATAATAATAAAAATTCTATCCGTTGTGCAACGGATAGAATAATAATAAAAAATTCTATCCGTTACGCAATGGATAGAATAATAATAAAAAATTCTATCCGTTGCGCAACGGATAGAATAATATAAAAATTCTATTTGTTGCGCAACAGATAGAATAATAAAAAAATTTTATCTGTTGCACAACGGATAGAATAATAAAAAAAATTCTATCCATTGCGCAATAGATAGAATAATAATAAAAATTCTATCTGTTGCGTAACGGATAAAATAATAATAATAATTCTATTTGTTGCGCAATAGATAGAATAATATAAGGCTTGCGAGCCTGCTATGAGGCTTGCGAGTCTGTTATGAGGCTCGCGAGCCTGTAAGCCAAGCCAAGCCTTACTTATATAGGCTCGGCTCAAGCCTAACTTATAAATTTAGACTCGAGCCAAGCCTAAACTTTTGGGCTTGGCTCGACTTGAGCTTTATGAGGCTCAGTTCGGTTCGATTTATAAGGAGCTTTAATTATGAGTACACTCATTAATATAGCCATTATTTCTACAGCCAAGGTAAATATCCCCTCTGGTACCTTTACAACAATGCAATCACAACAAATACCTCCAAAGAGCAAGACAATAATGAATATAGTTACTATTATACATGTTGTCAAAATTAATTTGACCTTGACTCAACTCTTAAAATTTCAATTTTTAATTGCATCTGACTCAACTAATTGCGTCAATTACTAATAAAAATTAAAATTTGCCTTGACTCAACTCCAATTTTTCTCAATTTTAATTGCGTCAGATTCAATTCAATAGTTTTGACGACATGTATAGTTATTATATTATACTAATTCTAATCTATTTACAAAGGAAAATACAGATCGTATAAAAAACCTTAATAATTAACTACTATAAATATGTAAAATCAAGGGGTTTACAAATAAGGAAATAATTGCTATTTTTATAAGGACTAAAAGGAAAAAAGAACATGTACCAATATGTATTACTAATTTCATCTTCAAAATTTTGTTCTATGTATAATTACATGTGGGTCAATTTTGTACTACTAAAGTTTCAGGGTTAAACCCATATTTCTAAATTTCCACGAAAATTTGAAATTCATCTGGAAACTTTTTATATCAGAGGTTATTGTAATAATTTCGTTTTCAAAGGTTATTGAAGGTTATTGGACCAATAACTTTCGCAAATATTACATTTATTATAATAAAATGAAGGTTATTGAAGGTTATTAATATCAATAACCTCCGGAGTATTATGTTTTATTAATAAAAATGAAGGTTTTTGGTACCAATAACCTTCATAAATATTATGTTTATGTTGGAGGTATTTGAAGGTTATCAGAGTGAAGGACTTCGAAGGCTTACGTTTAAAAAAATTTACTGATGTTGCTACACCACAAAAAGATTGTCTTCAGTTGGAATGTTAGCTTTCTAAAAACATACCTCCGCTAGGGTAAAAATTACTATAACTTAACCATCAAAAAATTCGTAAAGTATATATCATCTAACCATCGCAACAGATAGCACAGTTTTTAATTACACGAGACTCCAGTACTTTTATATCTCAGCCTTATTCTGTGAGATAATTATCCTTTCACTCAAGTAAAGCTTATCCTCCTGCTAAAACATGCCATTTCCAATACAACGTGAGTGGACTTAAGGTAGGACTTAAGGTTCTGATGGTTTCTCAAGAAATGCATTTCTTTAAGTGAGTTGAGCTTGGAGAGAGCATGGTATGTCGTTATTTCCGTTTACCTCTTCTTGTCAGGTACGTATTTTACGTTCAGTTGGCCAGGTAAAAGTTTTTTACAAACATTTATACTCACTCTCAAAACTATACGAACTTATGCAAATGAAAGTGGAAAGGAATTAAAACATAAGTTAGTAACTTAAACTCAGACCTGAAGAGTTTTTACTTAAGTGGAAAGAGTTTATTATATGTGTCATTTAGAAACACAATATCAAATAAAGATTTTACAAATAATAATTAACATTTAACTTCATCAAAAACTAATATACTTGAGAATAAATAAGTTTTTGAAAATTTTTGAAAAGAGAATATATAGTTTTTGAAAAAGTCAAAACAAAATCATTTAATATAAATAAACAAAATTGTTATATTTTTAATAACAAAATAATTTGAAAATTTTTGATAAATTTTTTGTAAAATTAAAATTTATGAAAATTTCACATATTGTTTGAATTAATTTTACATATTAAAATAATTGTGATTTGGGATTTAGAATTTTAACACTATATAATTTAATAGTATTTTGAAATTTAGAATTTTGAAAATGAATTTGGGTGACACTTATAACACTGATTCTAAGCTGTTCAAAACTTATTATAAAAAAAAATTATTAAATAAAAACAGTATTTTCATTATTTTTTAAAGACTTACATTATGACATATAAAAATATATAGAAAAAGAATTATATTTAAAATGAAAATGTAAATATGTTATTATTACTATTATTTATTATTTTTTTATTTTAAGATAACAACAGTTATTTGATGCTATTGACACAATGAAAATCATTAGAAAAAAATAATAGATGTTTTGAAAGAGTATTTAAAAGATAATTATTTTAGACAAAAATATAGATTTAAATGAAAATTTAGATTTAGATAATATCATAATAATTTAGAAGATTTAAAATTAAATAAAGAAATGACTTAAAAATTTAAATAAACAAAAATCCAAAGGTCAACCTAAAGGAACAGTAGTTAATAAACAATATAAATGGAGTCAATGAGCTATAACAAACGGAAATGTAATTAAACTAATTGCATACTTTTTAAGTTAAAAAATCAATAAAGATAATTGTTTATTTGAATTGATAATACATTACAGATAATATAAAAACTTAAATAATCCTTATATTAATACATTTAATACACGCAGTAGAACTATTATTTATTTGTCTTATCTTCTTTTACAATTAATTCAAATAAAAAACAGGACTTCATTATAGTTTTTTTTATTTTATCGTAAATTTGGGTGCACAATGTTTGAAAAAGGCAAGCATTTGCAATTAACATAATTAACGAAGCATTTGCTGTGGATGAATCAATGGTTAAAGAAAAGATTAAAATAACTATGTAAAACTTAACAGAGCAAACCTGTTTTAGTTAATAAGAAAATCGAGTGCATGGAGATTTTATTAGTCATCAGTTGTTTTCGAAAATACAAGATCAAATAATTACGTCAGTCAGAATTATTAATTAAATTAATTAAACCTAAATATTTTTGTATAGAATAGATCAATAGATCACAAGATTTACATATTCAATTTAAATTCAACAAATTAAACAAATTAAATAAATTGGAATGCATGCTCACCTCTAACTCCGAAATTGTCTATTTTGAATTGTACCATAATTTAGTGACGTAGTATAAATAATATTTATTTTTTAAGTCAGTGATTTCTTAAAAGACCATTCGTCATGTTCGAAGGTGATTCGTTTTGTCATGATCCAGCTGGTTGGGTAATATATTAAAGAATTATTATTATTTTTTTTATATGGCAATAGGATATAATTACAATGAAAATATATTTATTTCAAAAAAAAATGTATATATATTTTATATATTAGGGTCCTTTGGAACCGGCTCGGGGAGGCTTTAATATGACTTTGTGCTTCACTGAAGGGTAACTAATATAAAATATAAATAATGTAAATTAATTTATCTATTCTTTAAATAATTTTTTATTTTCTTCATTTTATATACATATATGGCTTAAAATAATTAAAATAGAACTCTTATTATACCTATCAATGCATTGATGATGATCTTTGGATCTCTTGAGATTTTCTATCTTGTCAAAAGATCAACTGTTGTTCCAGCTAATGGTTTAAGGAAATGGAATTTTGTGTTCAAGAGGGTATTTCTTGTTATAAAGATTTTTTATATCTTCAAATTTTCAATATTTTTATATTCATACTTTTATTTTTTAAAAAGAAAATCATTAAATTTATAGAAAATCATTAAATTTATCGAAAATAGATTGCCTTAATATCCTTAATTGTGTTAAGTATAATCTATTTGGGATTCTCACTTAGTTATAATAATTGGAACATAAAAGACCTATTCATATTATCAGCTGCAATTAATGTGATCACGTTGGTAAGTATTTAAATAAATTCATCAATCTTTATCTAAATAATTGTAAAATAATAATATTCATTCTAATTAATTTCTAATTAATTTCTAATTAATTTCTAATCAATTTCTTATTAATTAATTAATAAAGATTTTTATAAAAGTACTTCAAAAAAAATCATACTTAAAAAGTAATTCTGTATCATCAATTTTAATATTATATTGGATATTATATCTTGGGACCAATTCAATTAAATTAAGAACATGGATAAATCGAAATTATCGGAGAGAGCAAACTTTATTGTTCTATACTTTGCTTTCATCAATTATATTTGCATTTATTTCACTTGTACTCGAGTTAATACCTAAGCCGCGAGATCCATATGAACTTATTGAAGAAGATAGTGTGATTATTATTAAATCAATTCTTGTTTTGTTTTTATTTTTTTTGGTTTGTAGAATTTTCATTTTCTTAGTTAATACGTGTTAAATGAAATTTTTATAGCAAACAAGTCCAGAAGAGACTGCCAATATATTTTCACGTCTCACATTTTATTGGATGACTCCAATGATGAAACTTGGATATAAGAAATATCTTACATTTGCGGACTTAATGTAATTTAATTTATTCATCTAGATTCATCTTTCTATATTCATCATCTAAAATCCTTGTCATTTGTTTATAGGAATTTGAATTCAGAAGATCAATCCAAAAGAATCTCCGAGAAATTTGAAGAGAAATGGAAAAATGAATTAACTAAAAAAAAGTAAATATGAAACTATAATTATTATTATTTTATATCTATAATACTCACGAAAGTAAATTATTAATATTTTAAAATATAAAACAGTCCTTCATTAATCAAAGTTATATCCCTTACATTTGGTGGTCCATTTATATTTGCTGCTGTAAGTATTTTTTATTTATTTTATATATCAAAACTTTTTTGAAATTTAAAATTTTCTAAAATAAATGCTTTATTTAATAATAAATATATAAATAGTTATTTAAATTCCTTCAAGATATGCTTAACTTTGTACAGCCTCAATTATTAAAAATGTTAATGATATTTGTAAGAAGTCAAGGAGAAGAAAATCCTCAACCTGCACTATGGGGATATTATATTGCTGGTATCTAAATTATATATATATATATATATATATGTTTGTGTAAATGATAGTTCATTTTATAATAACATAATTTATATTTCTATAGTGATGATGTTTTTTATTGCAATTTTACAAACCATGTTTTTGCATCAATATTTTCAATTTTGTTTTGTTACTGGAATGAGGGTAAAAATTTTTAATTATTATATTAATTATATTTACTTGTAATTCAATAAATACTCATTTCAATTTTTATTTAATAAAAAGACGCGAGCTGGTCTTGTAACAGCAATATATCAAAAATCTTTACTCCTATCCAACAGTGGTCGACAAAGTTCAACAGTTGGGGAGATTGTTAATCGTATGTATTCTTTTTTACACATTCTTTTTCATGTATTCCTTTTTTTTTGTGTTCTTTTTTTTATGTGTTCTTTTTTTTTNATATTTGCTGCTGTAAGTATTTTTTATTTATTTTATATATCAAAACTTTTTTGAAATTTAAAATTTTCTAAAATAAATGCTTTATTTAATAATAAATATATAAATAGTTATTTAAATTCCTTCAAGATATGCTTAACTTTGTACAGCCTCAATTATTAAAAATGTTAATGATATTTGTAAGAAGTCAAGGAGAAGAAAATCCTCAACCTGCACTATGGGGATATTATATTGCTGGTATCTAAATTATATATATATATATATATATATGTTTGTGTAAATGATAGTTCATTTTATAATAACATAATTTATATTTCTATAGTGATGATGTTTTTTATTGCAATTTTACAAACCATGTTTTTGCATCAATATTTTCAATTTTGTTTTGTTACTGGAATGAGGGTAAAAATTTTTAATTATTATATTAATTATATTTACTTGTAATTCAATAAATACTCATTTCAATTTTTATTTAATAAAAAGACGCGAGCTGGTCTTGTAACAGCAATATATCAAAAATCTTTACTCCTATCCAACAGTGGTCGACAAAGTTCAACAGTTGGGGAGATTGTTAATCGTATGTATTCTTTTTTACACATTCTTTTTCATGTATTCCTTTTTTTTTGTGTTCTTTTTTTTATGTGTTCTTTTTTTTTATGTGTTCTTTTTTTTATGTGTTCTTTTTTTTTTAATACTGAAATATAACAAACGGCATGTTAAAGACATGAGTGTTGATACACAAAAAATTATGGATTTGACCACCTATTTTCACATTACGTGGTCTGGTCCTTTTCAAATTATCTTAGCCTTGTACTTCTTATATCAAACAATGGGAGTCAGTGTTTTTGCTGGAGTTGCTGTCATGATTTTGATGACACCAGTAAATGCAGTTTTAGCATCGAAAATGAGAACTTTACAGAAAAAACAAATGACAAATAAAGATGATAGGATTAAATTAATGGTATTATTATTATTACTATTATTATTATTATTATTATTATTATTATGATTATTATGATTATTATGATTATCATTATATTCTTGATTATAGTCTTGATTATATTCTTGAATTGATGGAAACGAGGTTGCTGTTGAAGTTGTTGTTGAAGTTGTTGAACTCATTGATGATAATGGTGGTGATAATAATAATGATGGTGATAATGGTGATAATAATGATGGTGATGATGATGATGATTATTATTATTATTATTATTATTATTATTATTATTATTATTATTATTATTATTATTATTATTATTATTATTATTATTATTATTATTATTATTATTATTATTATTATTATTTTTATTTTTTTGATTTTATCATATATAAATATTAACTTTATTTTTAAATTTTTGATTTTATCATATATAAATATTAACTTTATTTTTAAATTTTAAAAATTTACCAATATTTAATAAAAAGAATGAAATTCTTAACGGCATCAAAGTTATTAAATTATATGCTTGGGAATCAGCATTTACTAAAAAGGTGATTATTATTTATTGAATTATTAATCACAAAAATATAAGATGTTTCACTTTTCTAATATTATCTGAAATTAGATTTCTCATATAAGAAATAATTTGGAGCTTAATACGCTTAAGAAACTTGGTTATCTTGCTTCCATACAGAGTTTTACGTGGGCATCAACGGTACGAATTATCAAGATTGTTATCTCGTCTTTCTATGTCTTTACAAAATTTTTTTAAGTTTATTAATAAAAATGTTTATAAATTTGAAATTTATTTAAATAGCCTTTCTTAGTCTCTTTTGCCACATTTGCTGTTTATGTAACCATATCTGATGAACCTTTGACAAGTGAAATTGTCTTCGTCGCATTAACCTTATTCAATCTTCTACAATTTCCACTTACCGTATTTCCCCTTGTTATAACCTCAGCCATTGAAGCTGTAGTAGCTTTAAAAAGAGTTCAGGATTTTTTAAAAGCTGACGAATTGGATCCAAAAGCTATTATTCGATTACCTTATCGTAGCGTGGATAATAATGAAGTTCCAAAAAAAGTGAATGGCCGGACTGAAATGGTATTAATAAAGAATGGAACATTTAAGTGGAACAAAGGTGGAGTTTCAGAGTTGGAAGGTATTGATTTGAGTGTCGTGAAAGGAAATTTAATTTCAATTGTCGGAAGAGTAGGTCAGTTGTTTTTTTATTATTATCTAGATTTCAAGTACTCTTTCTTATGATTATTTTCGGTCAAGCATATTTATTAAATTAATTTAATTATTAAATATTTTAGGTGCTGGTAAATCATCACTTTTATCTGCTGTTCTTGGTGAAATGTATAAAGTTGACGGCCAAGTTGTTGTTCGTGGACATGTTGCTTATGTTCCACAGGTATTATTTATTATTCATTAAGTTTCTTAATATAGCATATATGAAATTTTTTTATTTGCTAATCGGAATTTGTTTTTTTTAATTTATTTGCGTAATTATTAGTCAGGTAAAAATAAATGAATACATATTTATTTATCGATTTTATAATTAATTTTTTAATTTCAACCAATGCCTAAATTCAAATTTCATTATTTGTTAATTCAATTAGCTTGGATCATGAACGATACTCTTCGAAATAATATTACGTTCGGATTTCCTTATGAACATAACTTTTATGAAGGTGCACATTTAAGAAAAAAAAATATTATATTTATTTATATATATATTTTGTAAAACTAATAATTTTATTTATTTATTAATGACTTTACTTTAGAGGTAATTGAAGCGTGCAGTTTAAAACAAGATATATCTATTCTTCCAGGTGGAGATTTAACCGAAATTGGTGAAAAGGGTATAAATCTCTCCGGTGGTCAGAAGGCAAGAATATCATTGGCTCGTGCAGTTTATGCTCGAGCTGATATTTATTTATTAGGTGAATATCATTTATTGACTTTTTTTTTTAATATAATTTTACTGGGGTTTTCTAATGTTTATTATATATATATTTTAGATGATCCTTTGTCTGCTGTTGATGCTCTTGTTGGCATGTATTTCATTTTAAAATTAATTTTCTCATGATATGGTAATATTTTCTTTTGAATGAGAATCTTATATTTGCTTTATGTTCTTTTAGGCAAACATATATTTGATAAAGTGATCGGGCCAACTGGATTGCTCAGAACAAAAGCCCGAATATTTGTAACGCATGGTATTCATTATTTGTCACGTACAGATTCAGTGGTAATGTTGAGAGAGGGTCGAATAATAGAGCAAGGACGTTTTGACACTTTGATGAAAGAAAAGGAAGAACTATTTAATTTAATTAGCGAATATGGTCAAGAAATCCAAGGCCAAAATGAAGAGGATGAAGTAATATCTAGCCCAAATATGGTGGAAACTTATGAGATTGATGAAGCAAATATGAATCCTAATACAGAAGAAACATCTAGAAGTCCACGAGAAAGACGTGTTAGTGTGGCCAGTTTACATCAAAGACCGTCACTTATGACTGCAAGTAATAAGAAAGATGTTGTTGAACCAAGTGATACGGATGCTTTAATTACTAAAGAAGAATCGGCAAAAGGAAAGGTGGTGTGGCCTGTATATCAAGCTTATATCAAATCATGCTCGGCGGGTGCAGTCTCATTGTTTTTATTCTTGTTGATTGCATCGCAGGGTGTACAAATTGGTTTGTATTTTTAGAAAATAAAATTTTTCTTGCAAAATAACGAGCATTGTATGAAATTATTCAAATCAATTTTTTTTTTTTTAGGTAATAGCTTATTTCTTAAGTATTGGAGTTCTTTAAAAACAACAGAAAATGTTTTATTTTATTTGTTTATATACGGTTGTATTGGAATCATACATTCTTTTATGACAATTATACAAACCATCGTTCTTTGGATATTCTGTGCCATTAGGTAAGAGAAGTTATGATTTAGATTTAAAAAATATCAGACAGGAATTCTTTTATTTTAAATAATTTTAAATAAATAGGGCTGCCCGAACTTTACACGAAAAGATGTTTAACAGTATTGTGAGGTAATTGATTTATCTTTAATTGTCGTGAAATTATTATTTTGGAATTTACATTAATATTTTTTCTTAATTTAGATCACCAATGTCCTTTTTTGTAAGTTTGTACATTTTTTTTTTGTAATGCTGTTGATTATTTCAACAATTCATTATTTTTTATTTTTATAATTTTAATAACAAATTTATTTAAAATTTGTAGGATACAACACCAATGGGTCGTATTTTAAATAGATTTAGCAAAGATCAATACACTATTGATGAAGTATTACCACGCACATTTTCTGGATATTTCAGAACCCTTTTTATAGTTATGGCAACTGCCATAGTTATTTCTTATTCTACTCCATCTTTTACCTTTTTAATTATCCCAATGAGTGAGTGATTTTCATTTAATTTAATTTAATTTTTTTTGCATTCATGGTAATATACTCCATTTTAAAATTTCCTAAATTTCTTTAATATTATAGTTTTAATATACAGTTACATTCAATCATATTATTTGGCAACATCAAGAGAACTAAAGCGATTGGATTCATTGACACGATCCCCAATCTATGCACATTTTCAAGAAACACTTGGTGGTGTTATAACTATTCGAGCTTATGGACAATCTGAACGATTCTGTAGAGAAAATGAAATTAGATTAGATGAAAATCAAAAATCGTATTATCCTTCAATATCATGTAATAGATGGTTAGCCGTACGATTAGAATTCTTAGGTTAATATCCTAACTTTTTATTGTAAAATATTTATTTTATGAGTAAAAAATTTGCTAATTACCGAATTTTAAAAATATTTAGGTTCTTTGATTATATTTGGCGCCGCAATTTTATCTGTTTTTACGGTATTGACGACTCACTACGTTGATGAAGGTCTTGTGGGGTTATCAGTATCTTACGCATTGAGTGTCACTCAAGCATTGAATTGGGCTGTTCGACAATTTTGTGAAATTGAGGTTCACTTTAATATCTTTAATTTCTTACATTCACACATATATTTATTATTGTTATTGTTATTAATATAAATTTTGATGAATATGCATTTTAGACAAACATCATCTCTGTGGAAAGAGTATACGAGGTGAGACATTTTTATTATTTATATTCTAGTTATTATATAGTTTTAAAAAGATGCGAATTTAAATATTTGAAATTTATTCTTGAATAGTACATCAACTTACCAAGCGAAGCTCCATTGGTCATTGCTGATAATCGCCCAGCACCGACATGGCCACAAAATGGAATGGTTGAATATCAGAATTATTCAACACGATATCGACCTGGTCTCGAGTTGGTGTTGAAGGTCTATATAATTTATCAATAATTATTGTTATAATTATTGTTATAATTATTGTTATTATAAATATTATTATTTTTTTTTTGTAAGTAATGTTAGACTTACTTTTAACCCGGTTCTATTATAATAGGGAACTTCTTTTATCGTGAAGCCAAAAGAAAAAATTGGCATTGTAGGAAGGACAGGAGCTGGAAAATCGAGTTTGACTTTAAGTTTATTCAGATTAATTGAAGCTGTTGATGGTAAAATTGTTGTGGTATATATATTTATATTTACTTATTATTATTTATTTATTATTTATTTATTATTATAATATTAACGTATTTTCTTTGAATATAATTTTAGGATGATGTTGACATCTCTAAAATCGGATTATATGATTTGCGTTCACGTATCACTATCATTCCCCAAGACCCAATTCTTTTTGAAGGTAAATACTTGTTTACAGATTACAGTGTCATTTGCTAACTACCATAATTGAATTAATCGAATTTCATAAAAATATTATTATAAACGCATATAGGAACTGTCGCATTTAACCTTGATCCATTCGATTCACATGATGATGTAGAAATCTGGCAGGCTCTTCAAAGTGCACATATGAAAAATCACATTGCTAAATTGGAAGGAAAATTACAAGCGAAAGTACTTGAAGGTGGTAACAATTATAGTCAAGGACAAAGGCAATTATTATGTTTGGCTAGAGCTTTGTTGAGGTATGATACTATTTCGATCATTTGTATTGAATTTTCAAAGTTATTTTTTCCTTTAATATTGAATGTTATGTGAATGTTATGTTATGCAGGAGATCACCTATTATTATTTTAGATGAAGGTAAGCTATGCTCTTGTAATATCTTGGTAATGAGGTTTTTATTTGTAATTAATTCCACATATCATAATCTTTTAGCTACGGCAAGCGTTGATGTTGAGACAGATGCTAAAATACAAGAAACAATTCGTACAGAATTTAATTGGGCAACATTATTATGTATCGCCCATCGTTTGAGAACAATTATTGACTATAACAGGGTTAGTGATATATCTATTAAATTTAAGCCAAATTAAGCTGTTGATTATTTTTATTTATTAATTTAATTTAAATTATTTTATTTTATTTTATTTTAGGTACTTGTGTTAGGTAAATATCATTATTTATTAATTATTTTTTATTCGGTTTTTCAAATTATTTAAATTATTTAAAATTGTCAAATTTTCTATTACTTATTTTCATATATTATATTCTTAAATTAAATATAGACCAAGGAAAAGTAGCTGAATTCGATACACCATATAATCTTTTACAAAATCCTAATAGTTTATTCCGTAATTTATGTGAGGAAAGCAACGAATTTGAATATTTGATGGATATTGCAACTAAAAAAAATCATACTAGTAAATCTAAGTAAAATTAAAAGAATATATAAAGAATACATGTATCTTATTAGATTTCATTTATTTCATTTGGGGGGAGTGATTGGTAGAATTGTAATTGTAATTTTCATTTTTACATTTTTTTTTTGATTTTTTTTAGCTTAAATAAAAAGTTTAGTTTGCTCATTCCTTGAATAATTCTTTGATATATCTCTAAATAATTCAATTATTGATATCCAATAGAATTAATAATATTTCTGATTCAATTTATTGATATTTAATTGATATTTAATGTTGTACATATCAAAAATTATAACTAAAAACGTATATAAAATAATGAAAAAACAAGTTCTACAACTTCAATAACTCCGATCACAACAAATTTGCAACAAACTTCTTAACTCACTTACATATACTTCAACTTTCACATTTACTTCGCAACTTCTTACCCTCGCTTCATATCTTTACATTTCATAAACTTCAACTTTTCCTAGGTAACTCTACACTTCAATATCTACAAAAAATTTTATACTACTATATTATAAAGTATTAGTAATGCGTTTATCTTAATTATTATGTCGTGTAATTAAAATGAAAAACAATGAAATTTAAGTTACAAGAGTTACACTACGAACAATACAAAAATATTACAAATATTTGGTTTTTTTAAAGTTTGATTTTTTCCGCAAATTTCTATTATATTTTTTAGATTTGATATTTTTATATCACTTATGTGACATTTAAGAAAATAGAAAATGATTATGATATAATGTCAATAGTTTGAGACCGAGAAATCACGATACATAAACCCATTCCGCTTTTTTTCAATCACATAATCATGTAAATGACAGACGGCCATTATTTTGGGAGTTGAAATAATGAGTTATTGAGAAGTTGCATTATTATAATCTGCTTGTAGAAGGAGTTAATATAATTAAAGAAGCATATACCCTCACGAAAAAAACAAGAAAAACAAGGGTCAGAAATATAAATATAACTAAATAAAATTTTTTATTAGGAGCAATCCCCCGAAAATGAGAAAAATAAAACAAATATGAATATATATATTGTACATGCTATTTAATTTCGATTTTTATATTTATTGATAACTCTGACCCCTTTCCTTTAGCTAAGCTTTCCGATTTAAAAGAATCAAATGAAAATACGATGAATTACTATTTGAAAATTTTATATTAGGCATCATATTACCAACAACAATAATGAAATTTATAATCGCAAGTTCTTTTTAAATTGTTCACTTGATCTCTATGATTGATCTTCATTACTCCTGCATTCAATAATGCTCTTTAGTTATTTTAGATTGAATTCGCAATGTTTATAAAAGCTTTAACTTGTAATAGTTTCAAGTTGTTCTAAATATAAATTACAAGAAATTAAATCAAAAACGCTAGACTAAAAGATTTGTTATGGATTCTTTTAATGATTCTCAATTTGGTTTGGAAAATAACTTTTTATGGATAATATTGATAAATTAGATATTATGATTATTTTATTTTACCAATAATTGAAGATTTATTAAAAATATATTTATCTATGCGATCTATTTAATTACATTTCAAAATTATTCTATTAAATATCTCGATTCTATTTTATTAAACAAAAAAGTGAAGAAATAAATATTTTATTCTATTTTACAAATATGAAAATGAATGAAAAATGTTCAATTATGTATAAAAGATTATTTTTTAACTTTCATGGTTATCGGGCCTTTTTAATCTTTTGGTCGGCCTAGGATATGCTTTCGCGTTATACCATGATAAATCAATTGGAGAACTATTTATGTCTCCACGTTCACCCGAACTTTCAATTTTAAGCCATGGATCGATTGTGTGTGATTCTCCAATGCGCTCAGGAGGAACCGAAAGGGGAAGGACACGTTTGATTCGATTGCTCCAAATTGTGGGAATATTGAAGTGATTTTTCTAAATTATAATTAATAATAAAGTTAGCCGTAATCACATATAATTAAAGAAAATAAGTTATTAAAGACAAAAAAATAATTACCCGTAATTCAGCAACTACAACTAGACGGGCATTTCTTCCAATCTCTATATAATAAATATTAATATATAATAAATATAATAATTATATAAAATCAATATGTAAAGATGAATTAAGAATGTTATGAAATATTTTACCATCTAGCAAGAAGCAAACAAGATCTAAAATCAAATCAAAGTTAGCTGCTCCTCCTCCATCACGATGAATTCGTTTGTCACAAAGAAGTTTAACCAAAATTACAATCCAGTAAACTATAAGCGTATATTCTTTGCTTCTTAGTGCTACATCTTGATTATTTGATGCAAAAACAGTTGACACACGGCCCGTCAATACATATGTTCCAAGTATCAATAACCTGATACGTGACAATATGCTGATTACCATAAAATTATAATAAAGTATGGTTACTAAAAAGTTGGTTTTCTTTAAAAATTTACTGGACATATACTCACCCAGATACGCAAATATCTTCATTTTCTTGATTTATAGATTCATCTAAAATCTTTTTTACTTGCTTGTATAATTCTTGGCAAAATTCCAACTTTTTCTCATCGCCTAAAGGAATCAATAGTGCTCTAAATATTTCTTCTATGCCGACAACTAAATCCATGCATCGTTTTAATACGGACATTCCATATTCGAATAACTAAGAAACCATTGTAACAAACATCGTAATAGATATTGCAAAAATGGATGTTAACAATGAATAAAAATAAATTAAAAAAAATAAATTAAATTAAAAGTACGTACTTCTGTAACTACATCATCTCGCATACCACGAATTAGATATGCTATGACATAACTATCTTGCTTTGAATTTAATATTAATTCTTCCCAGAAAAATTTAATAACATCATTTTTCAAGGAATTATTTGTTAACATAATTTTATCCATATACAACCAAAGATCAATTCGGCTTTTCTGAAAATTCCATAAGTTAATTGGCGTAGGAATAATCTTTATATATGGGGTTAATCTATTACATTCATTATCCAAAGAATTATTGTCACCTCCTAAGGTTGCCTGGATCATTTCAATAATGTATTTTTCTATCTTGAATAATTTCTTGGAATCTTTGACAAAGCAATGATATATATTCTCAATATTAACCGAACACATTTGCTTAAACCAATAAACATTTGGAAAGTCTGATCTTAATTGTTGTAAAGTGCTCACTAATGGATTATTGAGATCAATTGAAAGCTCAACCACGGCAAATTTTTGAAATATTCCTGATAATATTCTAGCGAAGTCATTATTCTGCGACAGCGTTTCGCAATAATGTTGGAGAACCTGCACATCCTAAAAAATTTTTATCATTGTTTTACCATTTTTTATTATTATTTATTGTAGGTATTCAACGTAAATATAAATATTAAAAAAAAAAAAAAGACTTACTGTAATGCTCAAGACTATTTCCGAGCAAGGTCTTTCTCCACCATCTTGAATAAGCAATAATCTAACAAGAATTGCCAAATTTTTACATTCAAGCAATTCTTTTTGATCTAATAGCTTATGGGATGTTATTTTTTCTAAAATCCTGTTCAAACTCGTATTACAAAGATGTTCTAGTATAACATCCATACTAACAAGATGGCGTACAATAAGTATAACAAATAAAATCAAAAACCACTCGGAATTATTATTTCTTAGAACATTTTTATCTTCGGTATGAATATAATTTTTCAACCATTTTTTAAAGAAACAATCAAATCCATCCGTTCTGTCACTAATATCCCGAAGTAAATCACCAAAAATACCCAATATGCGTCTTATTTCTGCAATATCATCATTAGGAGAGCTCTCGGAATATTGACTTATGAACTGTGTACAACATTCAAACATGGAATATAATTGTGTAGCATCGGATTGATACATACGAGAATCAACATTTGGTGCTTTGAAATAAGGAGATGAGCCAATCATAGAATCAATAATATGGTTACGGTGACGCATTATTGCTTGTGATAATGGTAACTATAAATAAAAATGTTAAACTAGAGAGAATTCAGGAATTAAGAAAATTTTGTCAGATCGAATGAACAAAAATCACACACCTTCTTAATAGATTGCAAGTCCTGTTCTAACTATTAAAAAAAAAAAATTGACATTTAATAATTTTACATAAATTATAAACAGTTAGAACGGTCAGTATAATAAATACCTTCGCTCTTTTCTCATTATCATTTTCATGCAATGAGTTGAGCAAATATTTAACAATACATAATTCAATTGATCTTTTATCACGAAGCAAATCATTCTTTCTCATTAGGACCTCGAATACTTGCTCAGATTTTCCCATGGCTTTCCAGACTTTCTCATGTCGTTTAAGTGTATCGATTATTAATTGAAATATACTTTTTTCCATTGAATTTTCGAGATTCCATAATAAGATCTTAATCAAAGAAAATAAATGAGAAATAAATAATAAAAGATATAAAATAGATAAATGAATGTAACGTATATAAATAATTAATTATAGTTACCTCAAGTAATGAACTGTAATCTTTAAACAATTCAATTACTTGAATTATTGTCGATAATTGACGAGCGTTTAATAATGATGCTCCAGGATAAGTTGGAATATGCCAATTATGTGTATCAATTCTGTTTTAAGATATCCAGAATAATAAAGTAAGAATTAAAATATTTAAAAAATATTCTTAAAATATTAAATTAAGATACATACGGAGTATTTTGTACAAATGATTTAATAGATGGTAACAACCACATTTGAATTACATTTGTTTGAGAGAATTTGGTTGCATTCTTTATGAAATCGGAACTTTCCCGATCGAAATTTAAGGAAAGATGAAAGTTGGCAATTGGATCATCTTTTATCGGTTCATCTAATTCATTGGCTAAAGGGATAATGAAAATAATTAAGAATTAAATAATAATAAAGTGTTAATCAAAGGTGAATGGAATTAAATGGTTAGATTATAATATTAAAAAAAAAAATTTACTTACAAGATTCTGAAAACATGTACGGTAATTTAGTTTTTATTTTATTGATCAATGTTTCGTATTCACATTGATCAGAATTATTCTGTTAAATGATTAAATATTTAAATATATTTATTTTATATTTATTATGTTTATAATATTTATAAATGGAAAAAAGAATAATTACGTTTCCATGAATTCCATATAAAACGTATCTTCTTTGATTTAAATGATGCGCCTCTGCATCATAAAGCGGGAAACATTTTATATATTTAAAGTGACGCATTGACCTCTGATAACCAAAATAAAAGGAGAATTTATTTTGAAAATAATACATTTAATAAATAATTTTTAATTTCTTAAATCTAACCTCCGTATTTCTTCTCTCGGGATGTACATCGCCTCTTGCGATTAGTCGCTGCAAATAACGAGGATGAGAGAAAAGCTTATTTCGAATAAGTTCACCAAAAAGATGTGATATAGTTTCTGATTCTATTAAAATGATTATTAAATAATTAAAATAATTGATATAAATGATTTAATACATTTAAATTCTTTCTTAATAAAATCAATAAATTAGATTAGTAATGAAGATTATAATTTAATACCTTCATATTCACGAATGCCATTATTTCCTAATGGATAGGTATCTAAGAATTCCATCAATGAATTTTGAATTGATTTTAGGCGTTGAAACTTGTCTTCTTCACTTATCGCGAGATTTTTCCAGATATTCAGTATTGTACATACTAAATAAGCACGATATTCTCCTGTTCGATGAATGGTTACCGCCCAGTAACATAATATATAAAGACGTGCATTGAATTCGGCTTCTAGCATTTGAAACTTGCTATTTGTACAGAAATATTTCGCAACGAAACTCTGGTAGTCAGTATTCGTTCCAATTTTATCTAGAAGCTAATATATAAGAAAAAAAAACAATTAGAAATGGTTTATGTAAATAAAATTAAAAGATAAAGAAATAATTTCTTACATTGATCATTTTAAGATTTTTTATTTCTCTTTCGCTTCGTTTTCTGATACAATCTGTTTTTTGTTCATCAAATACTTCGTTTCTGACGCGTATCAATTCATAATATCGTTCCCTCTGACGTTTCATATTCTTTGATAGAATTGCTTCAAATTTAATTGGACTCTCTTCAACAAGAACGGTCTGTAATAAATCTTTGTATGTATTCCAACAAACTGGAAACACGAACATATCTGGAGTAGCAAGGAAAAGTGTCTAATAGGAAAAATAAAGAGCATTCTATAATAAATCTTCATTATCGTAAAAAATAATGAACAATAAATAAATAAGAAAATGTTAAATCCTCACTTGAAGCATATTCTTTAACATTTTCACGACGAAATCAAGTTTTGTGACTAAAACAGGATTCTGAATTATCTATTGAAATATTAATAACATTAGTTAATTTAATTATTATGAAATAAATAAGAGAAAATAATTGCTTGTTACATCTTGTAATTTTTTCAATATCGTTTCGATTAACAATCTCATCAGAGTTCGAGAACGTTGATATTCGGCCAGGAATTGCTGTACAAACCATAACCAGATGGCTGCATGCCAGGGATCGGACAAATCTAGGTTTTCGAGAGTCCATCTCAAAATTCGTGTATCTACCAACCCTTCGTCAAATTGCCATTTTGCAAGCATTACGCTAATAATAATAATAATAATAATAATAATAATAATAATAATAATAAAATAATAATAATAATAGTAAAATAATAATAAGAATAAAAATAACTTTATCAAACTGAATATTTAATCTTAAATTGAAAAAAAAAATGAAGAATTACCTGTATCGCCATTTTTCAGGATCGTAATCACGACTTTGTTGTTGCATGAATGTATTAAACGTTGAGGTCCAATTTTTGGTGTATTCATTGTTACGATTCTATCGCAATAAAATGTTAATAAAAACGAAAAAAAATACGAATAAATGCGTTAAATTTATCAAGAACTTACTGCCGTTCTTAAATTAATTCCAACTATTTTAGTGAACCATGTGGCTTTCGCCAATGGTACTTTATGATTAGTAACGACATCTAACAAATTAATTCCTTCTACCCTATAATAAATAATAAATAATAATAATAAATAATAATAAATAATAATAAATAATAATAAATAATAATAAAATATATTATTAAAAGTTTATGAGTGTAATGATTATTTTATCTAATTAAAAATATTTTAAATCGTATACCCTTTTGGAACGGTCTTGGCTAATGTTCGTAACGGAACATTGGCAGCAAGTTGCGCTATCCATCGGTCCCGAGATTCGGGAGGCCCCCATACTGTTTGTGGAAGTATATATGATGATGAACTATAAAAGAAATCGTTATTATCATAGTTTTGGTTAAAATTAAAAAGTCAATTCGAAAAACTTACCCTTTTAATGTATTTATTTCTCTCTTTCTCTTCATTATATCAGTCATAAAATCGCTAAGGTTTTTTAAATTCTTTGGGTCTCTAATAGATAACATGTTTCGGGCAGAAACGTGTTCAGTTGAAACAAACGGCAAATTAGTAAAGCCGTTACGAACATTATGTTCTGTCATCTGGTCTTCATCTTGCCCAGGGTTGGTAGGATAGAAATCAGGATAACCCAAATCGCTAGTCGTGTGTAAAGGCGCCAAGTTCTTTGGTGGTGCGAGTTCGTATTTTCGTAATGGTTGTGTCGCCATTTTTACAGGTCGAATATTAGTTGCCGAAAGAAAAAAGAAAATTTAAAAAATTTTGGGTTTTTTATAGCATGCTTAGGGTTACACAACTTAAAATGAGATAATTCTTACCTTAAATTGTTCCCACTAACTCTAACTGCTTCGTGTCTATCACTAATTACTCTAATTACTGGAGATTATCTAAATTTCCGAATTTTTCTTATTAAAAATTTTTGATCCATGTGTCAATTCAATATTAATAAGCTAACGGAAATGATCTGAGAGAGAAAAAAGAAAATCAGATAACTGAAAAAACTGAAGAGGATGATTTAATTTAATTTAATACTTTTACTTTCATTTATTGAAAATAAAGCTTTGTTATTTTGACAATTACATTAATTACATTGATTTTCTTAGTTTTCATATTTAAATAATGGAAATTTTTATTTGAATGATTAAAAACAAATCACAATGATTATTTGCTTCTAGATATGAATTTTTTATTTTCTTGACTAGAAGGTGATCCACATATGGAGGAAAATCAGAACTGTCGTGACGTTTTCGATGATCGGATACGTTTTAGTAATCTTTTCGTCATAATGTAAAGCTTGATATTCATGTGATTATAACGATTAATAACAGATACGGTTAGCTACGAAAACGATGAATGCTCAAAATTTCATACATAATTGACTTTGAATAATTGAGGGAGTTTTTTTTTTTTTTAAAAAAAACTAATTTTCTATTCTTTGAAGAAATATTTAAAGTTTTAAATTACATCCGAATAATTTAAAATAATTCAATTAGTTCGAATAGAACTTATAGAATAAATCATTACTAACACAACTAGCATAGCATAAAAATAATTAAAAAAAAAAATGTCAAAATTAACCAAATTAACTGATACCTACAAAACTGATTTCATAAAGGATCTTGCTCAATTGATGAACTCTGGTTTTAATTATGATTCTATTGTGTCTTGTGGAAATAAACCTAATGTGGTAGATTTTGAAGTGCATTCAGTAATACTTGGTGCTCGCTCTTCTTACTTTCGTTTAGCATCCTCATTGAATTATCCTTTAAGGAAGAGTGGAGTATTTTTGTTCGATTTGAAAGATATTGAACCTAATATTTTTGAATTATTGTTGAAGTAAATATTTTATAAGAGAGAATTAAGTTTTCGGTTTAACTAACGAATAATGATAATAATAATAATAATAATTAATAATTGTTTTCCTTCTTTCTCATTTTATAAAAAGGTATTTTTACACCTCAAATATAGAATTAAACTCAATATCTCATGCGGAATTATTTAAACTTTTAATCGCCTGTGATGAATTAGTTCTATCCTCAATTATTGATAACATTCAGACTTGTCTAATTAATAATCATTCCAACCATTTTGAATCTGACCCTCTCTCTTATCTTATTAAACTCTATACTTGTAAAAGATGTTCCACCTTAAAAACTTGGCTAATTCAACAACTTTTACAAAATCCTAAATCTTTAATTTTCAATTCTCCACATTTCAATTCCGTCAGTAAAGAGTTATTGGTAGAATTATTTCAAAGAAGATATGAAGATGTAGATGAAATTGAAATTTGGTGGAAATTTTTGGAATGGAGTGTTCACCAGGCTAATTTTTCAGTCTACTATTCTCCTTCTCCTTTTGATTATGATATACGAGAATTGAATTTAGATGAATTTGAAAGTTGGGATGACAAGGAATGTGAACGAGTGAAACAAATTCTCTCTGAAATAATCATACTTCTTAGATGGAAAGAAATCTCATTTGAAAATTTTATTGCTCACATTTCACCTCATCAAAAACTTTTTCCTCCATCATTATATGAGAATATTCTTTCTTATTATAAAGTTGAAACTAAATTTCAACCTTCCGATCAAACTGGTCCAACCGTTTCAACTATCATTGTTCCCAGATATTCTTTACAACAATATTACAACTCTTCTCTTATTTCTCCTTCACATTTCAATATAATCTCATCGTGGATTGATCGCAAAGGTTCTGGTTATTATCATAAAAGATTATTACCTTATAAATTTACGTTATTATATCGAGCTAGTAGAGATGGATTTGATTCGAGTATCTTTCATGAACGATGTGATAACAAAGGAGCAACTATTATGATAGCAAAGGTTTATTTGGGTGGAAAAATTATTGGTGGTTATAATCCTTTAGATTGGAAATCTCAAGAACAAATAGAAACTTCAGAATCATCATCGAATGTTAAGAATGTTGAGAATGATAATAATAATGGGATAGTAAAGAATGAATTTAGTATTATCTTAAAAGATGGAACTATCATTTATAACAATAAAAGTAACATTATCGACACCAATTCATCTTATATTACGCCTACTACTACTTCTTCTTCTAAACTTCAAAGACATATATGGATGGATACCAAAGATGCATTTTTATTCTCATTTCAACATTTATTACCAAACACAGGTGTCCTCTCACGTGTAGTAAAATCTTATAGTCATAAAGCAGTATGTTATGATCCATTAAGTGGACCCGGATTCGGAGCGGGATTAGATATTGTTGTGTCAAATAGATATAAGATGATAAGTACTTGGGGACACTATTCATATCCTGAAGCACAATATTTTTTGGCTGAACAACATTCTGAAATTGAAGACTATGAAGTTTTCCAAGTGGAAAGAGACGAAAATATTCCAATTGATGATAATGATGAAGAGGAAAAGGTTTCTTATGAAGAAAGTGAAGAAACAAAGGAAGAAACAAGGGAAGAAGTAAAGGAAGAAGAAATGAAAGAAGCAAAGAAAGAAACAAAGGTAGAATCAAAGGAAAGAACAAAGGAAGAAACCAAGGAAGAAAAGGAAGAAACGGAAGAAATAAAGAAAGCAAAGAAAGAAACTGAAGAAGTAAAAGATGAAGCAAAGGAAGAAACGAAGAAAGAACGCAAGAGTCAAATGGACAGAATGTCTCAAGTTGATTAAAAATACAATATTATGATAAAATATTTAATATTATCAACCATTATTATTATTATTATTATTATTATTATTAGAATTGTTACATTTTTTTCAATTTTATTTTATTATTTCAATTTGTTGTGATAACTTTGAAAGTTTCTCAATAAAGATTATTTTATCAAATAAATCAATAATAAAGAAATTTATGATTTAAATATTTGGTGAATATCAAATGTTATTAACACTTATAATATATAAAAAATCAACATTATTTTCTATTCTATCCAAATTCTTATTACAATAGAATAAATAGAATAAATATAATTATGATAATTATGTAGTAAAAGATTTATCTATTTTACTCTACCCATTTGGCATCAATTGTCAATGCAATGAATGAAAATTTATCGGTGGTTTCATCAATCTATATATGAAAAAAATAAATAAATATGAACATAATGCAATTGCTAAATATAAAAATAAAATAAATGTTTTACTTACAATTTTTTGTGTAGGCTTTCCTGAACCATGACCAGACTAATAAATAAAAAAGAATTTAAAATTATAAATATTATCCTTTTATTTATCTTTCACAGGTTAAATGAGAAAAAAGAGAACAAGGAATATATAAAAATAGACAAAAATAGACAACCGATCTGGCATTTTGGAGATTTGCATCAAAAATACTTATACTAATTTTTGACAAATTTTAATTTGTTTTGAATTTTTAATATTACATACCTTGGTATCAACTCTAATTAACAAAGGCATTGGATTATTCTTTACTACGTGTTGCAATGTTGCAATATATTTATGGGAATGTAAAGGTGACCTAATAATAAATATAAATATAAAATTATTTATGATCAAAATTATAGAATGGGTAAAATGAATAAGAAATATAAATGACAAATAATTCAAATAATTCAAATAATTACACTCTATCATCATGATCTCCCGTGTTTAATAGTACTGCAGGATATGGCTTTTTAGTTTGTATATTATGGAGTGGAGACCACCTAAAAATAATTACCAAAAAAAAGACAAGTATTTAAAATATAAAAAATCAAAAATATGAATGGCCCAATTAATTAATTATCTAAATAAAATTTAATTTTAACAAACTTGTAAATATATTCAAAATCTTCTTTTTTGTCAGGATCTCCATAATCACTTTTCCAAAAATAACCAATAGTAAATTTATGAAATCTCAACATATCCAAAACTCCCACGTCAGATACACAAGCACCAAATAATTCAGGTGCCTAAAATAAGTTTTTTTTTTTCCCCCAAGGAGATTCAAATGAATTAAATAAATCAAATAAATTTAAAATAAATCAAATAAATAAATCAAACAATTAATATTTAAGAGAAATAATATTAATTTATATTAAAAACCTGGTTGATACATGTACAAACAAGCGTACCACCATTTGATCCACCATTAATTGCTAACTTTTCAGGTCTTGTATATTTGTTGTCAATTAACCATTTTGCAATTGACTTGGTAAATAAATAAATTTTATTATTATTATTATTATTATTATTATTATTATTATTATTATTATTATTATTATTATCATTATTATTTATCAATTAATTAATTAATTATAAATAAAAATAATAATAAAAATGATAAAATCTTAAATTAATACCTGAAAATCATCATACACATTTTGTCTATTTGATGACATTCCTGCCTTATGCCATTCTTCTCCATACTCACCACCACCACGGATAATAGCAACAGCTATAACTGCATTATAATGTTGAGCAAATGTTATCCAAGAAGGTCTAAAGTTTGGTGTCATACTTATATTGAATCCACCATATCCATACAACAAAGTTGGATTATTTCCATCCAACTTGAGATTCTACAATAATTTAATAATTTTAATAACTGATAATTTATATATAAATATAAAACTTTATTATTCTTTTGTGCAGAGACTAACCTTAGGAGCAATAATAAATATTGGAAGTCTTGTTTTATCTTTACTTTCAATAAATATTTGTTTTGTTTCAAATAATTCACTATTTAATCCTTCAACAATTGTTCTTTTGTATTCTGTCAAACTCTCTTTAATGAAATCGTATTTGTAAATAATTCCTGGATTCAAAAAATTAACAATCTTAAAGAAAAATTCGGTATCTTCTTTCCTTCCCTTAATAGAAGCTACAGTTCCAATTGGAATTGATAAATTAGTTTTATGTTTGCCGGTGGATAAGTCATATATACATATCATTTCATGAACATCATGCATATAGATTAGAATCAAATTTGTTTCAGCCACGACGACGGTATGTGAGAGAATATCTTGTGAATTTTCTTTTATAAAGTCAATAAATCCCTTTAAATTAATGAATATAATGAATATATGATCAATGAATAATATATATATAAAATATGTATATGACTAATAAAGAAAAAAAATAATATTTACTTGTTCAGGATGAGATAAATCGTATCTCACCACTTTATTACGGGGAGCATTTGAATTAGTCTTGAAGTAGAAAATCGTGCCCTCATTTGTAATACTATAGAAAATCAAATAAATTATATATATATACATAAAATTAATTAATGTTAATTAAATATATATATGAAACCAATTAGTTAATGAACTCTATAAAAACTTACTACTCATATTCTGCCTTAAACTCATCTACAATTTTAATAAAATCGAAATTCTCAACGATTTGATAATTTGTTTTTTCCAAATCACAAATCCATAATTTATTCATTGCATTACTATCCTTTTGCAATGACATAATAATATATCTCCCATCTGTAGTGATAAAAAGATCAAACGCAATATCGGGATCGTTTGGATCTTTATAAACAAGAATATCTTCGGATTGTGGTATCCCGATTTTATGATAATAAAGCTTTGATTAAAAGAAAACAAAGATAGTTATAAAATATAAAAAGTTGTATGAATAATATAAAAAGTTGTATTAAAAAAAAAATCACCATGGAATTTTTGTTAACATCGTTTTCGGTACCTTTATCATCATTTTTTTCAGGTTGAGGATATTTCTACATAACAAAAATAATTGTATTAAAGAATAAGACATTAGGATAATATTTTTTTTTTTTAATTAATAAAAAAAAGAATTACCAAATAAAAAAAACCAGCTTCATCATGAGTCCAAGTGTAATCGCTGTATTTATTCCATTCAAGAACATCATTTAATTGACTTTTTTCTCCTAATTCAAGATCTGTGTGTTTTACGTAAATAGTAACCCAATCACTTCCTTAAAATGATAAAATAATATTTAAGTAATAATGACAAATAATAAATGTTAAATAATAAAAGTTAACCATAATTTTTTACCTGATTTTGAGATACCATAAGCAAAATAATTTCCTTTTTTTGAAAAAGAGTAAGATCTAAGTGATGCAGTTCCATCCTTTTCAAGAATATTTGGCTTTAAAGAAAAAACATGTAATCAAATGAGAGAATTGAAAAAGAATTGAAAGAGAATTGAAAAGAGATTGATTCAATAAAGAATTTGAACTAACATTGAAGAATTCAACACGAGGAGAATCTAGAGAATTTTTTAATTGATACAAAACACTGTGGAAAAAGAAGAAAAAAAAGTTATTAATTTGAATAATAATAATAATAATAATAATAATAATAATAATAATAATAATAATAATAATAATTGAATGATAATAATAATCATAATCATAATAATAATAATTGAATGATAATAATTGAATCATAATAATTGAATGATAATAATTGAATCATAATTATTAAATAATAGTAAATACCTTTGCGCTTGCAAACCTGTATTATAAAAATAGTAATAATTATTGCCTTCCTTAAATGGGATTCCATATTTTTCATAATCATAAATTTTGGTTAAACTAAAAAAAGGGGATTAATTTATAATTTTTAGAATATATAAATTATCAAAAGAATTGTCAAAAGAATTGTCAAAAGAAGAATTATAAGAAGTCATTATTAAAAATAAACATACGCTTCTCGAAAATTTTCGCGGTACGGATAAGTATCTAGGTACTTGAACGTAAGAGCATTTTGTGCTTCCACAAATTCCTGATAAATTCGTAAATATATTTATATATTCATGTATATTTTAAAGAAGGATAGGAAAAAAAAAAATGAGACAATAAAAGTTGATATAAAAAACCAAGATATTTGAAATTATCTTCATCTAATTTTCTCTCGTTTATCTAACCTTTGTTTCTTCGGAGTCAGGGTCTTCTAACCATCTATAAGGGTCAGCAACATTAGTACCATGTAAATTTTCTACAATTGTTTCGTCTCGTCTAACGGAAGGATATTTTAAATTATTGCTAGAAGTAGTCATTTTACTTATTTTATTAAAGTTTTTGATGAATTTTGAACAACTTGATCTCCGAATAATATTCAAATATACTGATGATGATGATAATATCATTGGTTAACTGGATTTTTAACTTTTGAATTAATTAATTAATTTAAAGTTTTCGAAGAATTTAATTTTAATTGTTGTTATTATATTAATTTTTATTAATTTTAATTAAATTTGGTTTGGTAATTTAAAAAAAAAAAAAATTTTACAAAAATATTTATTTGAATATCTACATAAAAAAAAAAATATAAAAAAAAAATACATAAAAAATGCTATCATTCGTATCCGTTATGATCTATTTCAAAATTTTTACCAAAAAAAAACAAAAGTAATATAGTAATATATTTGCAAAAACCAAAATATTGTTGAAAAAATATTAATGGGAAAAAAAAAATAAAATAAATAACAGGCAGACAGACGGATAATTGTTAAATCTTTTAATCTTCAAATCTTCAAATCANTGTTTCGTCTCGTCTAACGGAAGGATATTTTAAATTATTGCTAGAAGTAGTCATTTTACTTATTTTATTAAAGTTTTTGATGAATTTTGAACAACTTGATCTCCGAATAATATTCAAATATACTGATGATGATGATAATATCATTGGTTAACTGGATTTTTAACTTTTGAATTAATTAATTAATTTAAAGTTTTCGAAGAATTTAATTTTAATTGTTGTTATTATATTAATTTTTATTAATTTTAATTAAATTTGGTTTGGTAATTTAATAAAAAAAAAAATTTTACAAAAATATTTATTTGAATATCTACATAAAAAAAAAAATATAAAAAAAAAATACATAAAAAATGCTATCATTCGTATCCGTTATGATCTATTTCAAAATTTTTACCAAAAAAAAACAAAAGTAATATAGTAATATATTTGCAAAAACCAAAATATTGTTGAAAAAATATTAATGGGAAAAAAAAAATAAAATAAATAACAGGCAGACAGACGGATAATTGTTAAATCTTTTAATCTTCAAATCTTCAAATCATCATTTTTTATCTTATTTTTCGTCTCTTTTCTCACCTAATAATTTTATTAATTTTTCAATTTCAAAATCTTTCTCTTTAACTGAATTTTTTAATAAATCATTTTCAATTTCTAATTCATTAATTTGATTTTCCAATTGTTCCCTTTGAACTCTTTTTCTAGTTCGAGAACGACGAGCGGCCTGTCGATTTTTTTCTCTTCGTCTTTTATCTTTTTGTTCTTTTTCTTCTAATGATTGACGACGTCGAGGACGACCAATATGTTTGTGAGTGTGAGAAGTGGATGATTGACGTTGTAAAGAGGAAGAGAGAGAGGAAGAGAGAGAGGAAGAGAGAGAAGATGAAGAGGAGGAAGTTGTAATAATTGTGGCAGTAATATCAAATCCAAGTTCCATGGGAGTAGGAGAAGAAGAATCTTGACTGTCATTTCCATTATCAGATGGAATTGATGAATCATTAGATGAATTATAATCAATTCCCAGAGTGGGATGAGTGAGATGAGTGAGATGAGTGGGATGAGTGTTACGAATGGGATGAGTGGGATGAATGGGATGAGTGTTACGAATGGGATGAGTGGAGTGAGTGGAGTGAATTGAAGATAATTGATTTTTCGTCATACTATCAGATATGTTGTTGTTGTTGTTGTTGTTGATAATATCAGGCATGTTGTTAATATTATCAGATATTTTGTTATCCGAAATTTTAATGCCATTAAAGGCATTAATGGTATTAATTGATTTATTATTATTTGTTGGTTGATGAATGAGGGTAAGTTGAGGTGGTTGAGAAAGACGTTGTTGTTGTTGTTGTTGTTGTTTCAATATAGGAGATTGATTTAATGAAGAGATTTGTGTTTGAGAGAAAGTACAAGTTTCAGGTTCTTCTTCTCTAGGTTGAATGTTTAAATCTGTAGAAGATGAATCTTGGTTAACAATAAGATTAAAAGAAGTTTGAGGGGGGAATGAAGCATCATAGGAAGAAGCGGAAGAAGAAGAATTGGAAGAAGAAGAGGTAGAAGAATTGGAGGAAGAAAGATGAAGAGATGAATTAAGGAAAGGATAAGAATGAAAAGAAGAAGGTTCTGACAATGGAAAAAGAGATTCAACAAAATTATCATTAACAAAATTAAAATTTTGAGAAGGTTGTTGTTGTTGTTGTTGTTGTCGCTGATGTTGTTCAATAAATGTTTGAGGGATACTAATTAAAGTTGAAAGTTCAGGAACGATTTCAGCTGGAGTTGTATGAACAATTAAAAAATGAGGAACTTGATCATTAGAAAATTGTTGTGATTTCGAATTTAATTCTTCAATCGAAGGATTCCACCATAATAAACTACTACTTTTGTTTAATTGTGACATTTTTTTTTCCAAGATATTAAAAAATCAGAAAATAAAAATATCCAAATAAGAAAATATAATGATTCGTTTTGAGAACGAACTAATGAAGAAGAGAGGAGAAGAAGGAGAAGAAAGAAAATAATAATAATGAAATAAAATTGAAAATTGAAATGTTGTATTTTATAGGAAATAAGAAGAATACTTGAATACATAGACGTGTTATATATTTATTCTACGATATTTTTTCTCTTCTAATGATAATCGATTAAAAAATGTGCTGATGTGTCTATATGAAAATGACCACCAGATTATATATATCGTCAAGTCAACTGGTTCTATATTTTTTATAAATATGTGTATGTATATATATATATATATATTATATATTTAATGGATATATATTTAATAGATATATATTTAATAGATAGATATTTAATAGATAGATATATTTTATAGATATATTTTATAGATATATTTTATAGATATATTTTTTAAATATTTTTATTTTAGCGGCATAAATTGACACACGTCTTTACATGTTATTATGTTATTGACTTTTTTTCTCCCTCTCTTTTCTTTTAGGATAGAGTTTATATATCTTATATTTTTAATATTTTTAATATTTTTTTTATATTTTTTATATTTCTTGTATATCTTTTATTTTATCTTTATTTTCTTTTATCGTCGCCTCGCCTATTCGTAAATTATAAATTATAAATTGTAAAATTTGGTGACGTTCTTTTTTAGATTTCCGATATACAATTTTTGATTTTTTGGAACACAAATTTTTATAAAATTATAAAAAAAAATAAAGTAAAATAATAGTAAAATAAAATAACAAAGTAAAATAAAATAATAAAGTAAAATAAAGTAAAATAAGTGTTGAATAGTAAGTATATTATTTCACTTCACGGGTCTTTCTTTTTTTAAAAAATCAAAATATTAATGATGTGATAAAGGTTTTTTTTCTCTAATAACTCGTGATTGATGATTCAAATACATTATGTCAACATTTTTTTTTTTTTGAAATAATTTATTTAAAAAATAACAAGTAAAAAAATAAATAGATATAAATATACAAGATTTATAAATCAACTAATACAGTCAATAACAAGAAACAAGAATAATACTCGAAGTCATAACAGGTTATAAATAATGTTCATAATGTTCATAATGTTCATAATGTTTGAATAATATTTTTGTTTACCAATATTTACTTCATTTAATCTTGTAGTAAATTATAGTAAATTATCATTTACTTCATTTGATTTTGCAATATATAATATTTATATATAATATTTATATATAATATTTATATATAATATTTATTTATATATAATATTTATATATAATATTTATTTATATATAATATTTATTTATATATAATATTTATATATAATATTTATATATAATATTTATTTATAATACTTATTTCACTCACTCATTTCATTTAATCTTGTTGCAGTAATTTTATTATATATTGTTGCCCAATCGTTCCATTCAGCGAAATCAATAGGATTAGGAAGTGATAATAATAATGAGTGATTATCATTTTCATCAAATGAAGCATTATTGTTATTATTATTATAATTATAATTATAATTATTAATATCAAGAGGGAGTTCATTGAATCTCATTAAATCTATTAATAATGCTGAATCATCAATGTTATGATGATGATGATTATTATTATTATTATTATTATTATTATTATTATGATTATTATGATTATTATGATTATCATTATATTCTTGATTATAGTCTTGATTATATTCTTGAATTGATGGAAACGAGGTTGCTGTTGAAGTTGTTGTTGAAGTTGTTGAACTCATTGATGATAATGGTGGTGATAATAATAATGATGGTGATAATGGTGATAATAATGATGGTGATGATGATGATGATGATGATGATGCAAAGGTAACAGCACGAGGCATTTCTAATAAATCAATTTTTGAACTAGAATTAGATTCATCTAATTTTATCATATCTTCTATATTTACAAATTGACATTTTTTTGATGATGATGATGATGATGATGATTCTTCTTTTTGTTCAAGAGGATGATGATGATGATGATTATTATTATTATTATTATTATTATTATTATTATTATTATTGTGATTATTATGATTATTATTATCATTATCTTTTTCATTATAAGGATTTAATAATTCATATATTAATGATATACATTTTTCTGTTGGTCCATTCGATAATGATAATAATGGTTCAAAACATTTTAATGTCATTCTAAGACCTTGTTTTGCTATTTCCTTAAATCTTTCATCTCCACTTAAAATATTAATAACGTGAATTGAAATTGATGTGTAGAAAAAATAAATTCCATAACACCAAGCAGATTTGGTTATTTCCATATTTTTAATACCACGGTAAATAATATGTGTAATATTAGTGGCCGCCATTGTACATATCGTAAGAGATGGAGTTGTATTGGATGTTAATTTTGTTGACTTTTTTGACTTCGTTATACAAATGTATGGACGATGTAAAAGAATTTGAATTGTATAATATAATAAATGAATAAATACGATTTGATTCCCTAATGAAGGATTTTCATTTATATTATCATATCTAAATTGAATAGGTAATTTATCACGCCATTCATTAAGTTCTTCATCCAATTTTTTTAAAGTATTATTATTATCATCATCATCATTATCATTATTATTATTGTTATCTTTATTATTACTATCTTTATTATTATTATCTTTATTATTATTATCTTTATTATTATTATCTTTATTATTATTGTCTTTATTATTATTGTCTTTATTATTATTGTCTTTATTATTATTGTCTTTATTATTGTCCTTTGTTGTTGTCGTCGTGGTGGTGGTTCGTTTAGATTTGATTACATAAATTTGTTGAAGGATGCGTGAAAGAATAGTTCCGATCTTAATAATTTGAACAAATAATTCTATTGAATTTGGTGAATTGTCATCCATTACTCTGGCAACTGGTAAACGAACATCATAATCAATTTCATTGATACCAAGTGGCTATTATAAAAAATATATATATTTGTGAGTAATTTGATAATAATTATATTAATATTGGATAATTAATAATAATTAAATAATATAATATTACATACCCGACCTAACGATGCACTAATAAAACTATCAATTATAATGCATGCCCACCAAGTTCGTCCTCTAATTTCTGCTTCTCTTTCATCAAGTTTCCAATTCGCCGAATCTCGATGTAATCCCATATCTTGTGCCAGTCGTATAGCTAAACCTATATAAATCCATGGACGTGAATTCCTCTTACCAAATTGATGAAGAGCTAATAATAAAATGGCTTGAATAATTGGTAGAGTCGCATGTTCAAATTCTTCTTTAAGTAATTCTTTTGCTCGTTCAAAATATATTTCATCTTCTGTATTGGTTGGATCTTTATCACAATTATTATACTTTGATGTAACCGCTAAAATTGCATATAAAAGTATTGTTTGATAACAATTTATTTCCTTTCTATTGTATTTTTCCATTAAATCTTGTTTATCAATCATTGGCATATAAAAATATATATCTTTCCAAAAAATTTCTAATAATTTATCACTTATTTCTTTAGGTGGAAGTTCTAATCTAATATTTTCTTCTTCTTTACTTGTTTTACTTGTTTTTTCACTTTTAGGATGAAAAAATTCTTCACGAGGAATGACAATAATTTGATCACGCGTAACATTTTTAGTAAATCTAAGCAGAAGTAAATTAGAACTACTTCCGATATATCTTGTATGACCTTTCCCATCAATTGCCAAATGACCAAGTCTACTATCATTTAAAGGACACGGAGTTTCATTATTATTATTATTATTATCATCATCATCATGATTAATTGTAGTAGTAGAATTATTTGTAGTTGAGGTAGAATCAATTGTGGTTGAGGTAGAATTAATTTCTGAGGATTTTTTTTTTTGTGAGGATTTAAAATTATTATCGTTTACATTAATCCATTCAAGATTTGAATTGACAATAACATTTTCTGGTAATTCTCCCGATTGTACCAAATTCTTTATAACTGATTCCATTCGTTGAAGTCTTGTCTCTAAGGCTTCAATATAACCTTTAGGTGGTCCTCTCTTTTTCGGGGCATCAATATATGAACTAAATAAAACAACAATTTATAATAAATAAATAATCAAATATTTTAAATANAATTTATCACTTATTTCTTTAGGTGGAAGTTCTAATCTAATATTTTCTTCTTCTTTACTTGTTTTACTTGTTTTTTCACTTTTAGGATGAAAAAATTCTTCACGAGGAATGACAATAATTTGATCACGCGTAACATTTTTAGTAAATCTAAGCAGAAGTAAATTAGAACTACTTCCGATATATCTTGTATGACCTTTCCCATCAATTGCCAAATGACCAAGTCTACTATCATTTAAAGGACACGGAGTTTCATTATTATTATTATTATTATCATCATCATCATGATTAATTGTAGTAGTAGAATTATTTGTAGTTGAGGTAGAATCAATTGTGGTTGAGGTAGAATTAATTTCTGAGGATTTTTTTTTTTGTGAGGATTTAAAATTATTATCGTTTACATTAATCCATTCAAGATTTGAATTGACAATAACATTTTCTGGTAATTCTCCCGATTGTACCAAATTCTTTATAACTGATTCCATTCGTTGAAGTCTTGTCTCTAAGGCTTCAATATAACCTTTAGGTGGTCCTCTCTTTTTCGGGGCATCAATATATGAACTAAATAAAACAACAATTTATAATAAATAAATAATCAAATATTTTAAATATTAATATTTTAAATATTATTTTAAATATTAATATTTTAAATATTATTTTAAATATATATTTTTCAGAAATAAAATAAAATAAAATAAAATAAAATAAAACAAAACAAAATAAAATAAAATAAAATAAAACAAAATAAAATAAAATAAAATAAAATAAAACAAAATAAAATAAAATAAAATAAAATAAAACAAAATAAAATAAAATAAAATAAAATAAAACAAAATAAAATAAAATAAAATAAAACAAAACAAAACAAAATAAAATAAAATAAAATAAAATAAAATAAAATAAAATACCATTCGCATTTATAAATTTTACAATTAGTACAAGACGGTGGATCAGAACCAGGTTGAGTTCCATCACAACGAACTTTTTTCTTTCTACAACCATCACACGCTCTAGCTACTCGACGTCTCTTGGCATCGGAATTTTTATAAGTTTCATTGCTTGACATGATTCTTTTTTATTTATTTATTTAACTTATGATGATTCTTTTTTATTTATTTATTTAACTGTAAATATTATGCAAATATTAAATAGTTGATAAATAATGTGTATACAATTATTTTTTGTTTTTTATTTATTTTGTCGCGTAAAAACTGAATAGAAGAAATCTCCATATTTATAATCATTATTCGGGCAATATTTGTTCAATTTTAGGTAATGAAATTAGAACCATTGCTCCTTTTGGTTAAATTCATGAAATTATATTTTTAATAAAAAACAATGAAATTTTTATTTACAATATATATTGTATAAATAAAATCATTCCTTAGATAATAACTTTTCGGGTTCTCATTTTATCCTTGAATAAAAATTGGGTTTCTTTTTATCATTTTTACGCCGATTTTTCTGTATCAGGTAATGATCCGTTTTGAGTTTTCGGCATATCGGATAATGCAAAAAAAATTTATAGTGAAACATTTATAATTTTAAATTTTATGAGCAAGATAAAAACGAGATTTATTAAAATAACCGAGATTTTATCTTTTTTTTTAAACTAAAATAAATAATAACAAATTTGTCATACAAAAAATTTTGAACAAAGATACCTGGGCTTGGACCTATAGTATGAATCTTGTACCCGTGAGTTCATGAAATCTTAATAATAATCCTACTTTTCTAGTTAGAAACCCGTAAGATCTCGAATTCTTACAACTTAATCTGATTTTGTAAGTTCAATTTTTATTTTCCCATCGTTACCATTAACCCTCCGCGCTATATACAAAAGCTAAATATAACTTATTGCCTATGATATTAATCGTTATGTAAATTTAAAGGAAAGGAAATAGATTTATATTTTAATGATTGAACTTCAGAGAAAGTGGAAAGAGTTAGAAAATTTTTTCCCAGAAAAAAGGAACATTTTTATAGCTTTTTTTTTTGTATTACGTACGTATGTTGAAATTACGTGTTAACGATAGAAAATGTTATGTAACACTAATTTTCCAACTCATGAGATATTAAGAAAATTTACCAGAAACTGATTTTCCTATAACGATTACTGTTAGATACCATAATTGGGGGGGGTTTTTTTTTAGAGTTTTATAAGTGATAAATTTTATTTGTATCTAAACATCACGATGAATAAACAATATTTCGACCCCTCTAAATTTTACTAGTTACATTAACCACATGATAATTTTATTAATTATCCCTTAAACCGTCAATTACTATGTTTTAGCGGGCAAATTTTCCCGCTGGACGGTTTAAGAGATAATAGAAAAAATACAAGAATACAAAAGTAAGAATTGTTTAATTGATTGGTTGGCTGGTTATGGATATCATATAAATAAAAAGAATTAAGAGATCACCGAGGGGAAAGAAAAAGTAGGAGGGTAAATTGGAAATCAATTTTTCATCATTACGTTAAGATGAATACGAGATGTTATTTTGTACCATTGGATTGCATTAATGTTATTATTTATGACCACAATGGCCAAGATATGGATCTGGTCTATAATTGAATTGATGTCGGGATTTTTTTTGATTTGTTGGGAAGTTGTTCCAAAAGGAATAATGATTATTACAAACTCAGTATTTGAACAGTATGGTAGAACATATGCAATTTTATTTATTGCATTATCATAATCATCAGTCTAAAGGCCATCTAGAAATATTTGATTTAAGAAATAATTACATAGTTCTAGAAATAAAGAAATAAAAAATAATTACATAGTTCTAGAAATAAAGAAATAAAAAATAATTACATAGTTCTAGAAATAAAGAAATAAAATCATCACCTCGTACCCGCCAATTTGGTAACTGTTAGAATCGGTTCAAGAACTTTATGTTTATTCAATTTATTTGATCACCTAAGAGTAATAAACTGTAATTAAAAATATAATATGTTTCAAAGAAATAGAAATGCATTAAGTACCTTGAACTTTGTTTTGTCCTTTGTGATATTTTGAACCGAATCAACAGTTTTTCCTTTTATAAATTTTATTATGTTAATGAAAATACAGTTTAATCAATATCAAGAACAAAGGATAGTATCTTGAACAACCATTAACTCCTTTAATTCTAAATTCATTCGCGCTTCCTGAAGTTATGGTTGTCATTTTGGTGTGGTGGATGAAAAATTAAAGTTATAGTGTGAGCAGACTTTTATGTCTGTTTTTTTGAGTTGATAGTTGCCTACTTATAATATTATTTACGATAAAATAATTGTATTGAACATATTTAGTATATTTTGTCTTTTTATATAGCAAACTAATTTATTTTTAGTGCTTTTATATTATTTGGTGGTGCAGATTTCACATATTGAAATTTTATATTTAACTTTTTTTAAATCACCAGCCAGATAAATAATAGTTTGTTATTCTTATAGTAAATGCAAGATAAAAAAAAAAAAAAAACGTAAGAATTCAAATAGATTGACAATGCTTCGCTTCGCCTCGCATTTCTAGAAATCCTAAATNGTGATATTTTGAACCGAATCAACAGTTTTTCCTTTTATAAATTTTATTATGTTAATGAAAATACAGTTTAATCAATATCAAGAACAAAGGATAGTATCTTGAACAACCATTAACTCCTTTAATTCTAAATTCATTCGCGCTTCCTGAAGTTATGGTTGTCATTTTGGTGTGGTGGATGAAAAATTAAAGTTATAGTGTGAGCAGACTTTTATGTCTGTTTTTTTGAGTTGATAGTTGCCTACTTATAATATTATTTACGATAAAATAATTGTATTGAACATATTTAGTATATTTTGTCTTTTTATATAGCAAACTAATTTATTTTTAGTGCTTTTATATTATTTGGTGGTGCAGATTTCACATATTGAAATTTTATATTTAACTTTTTTTAAATCACCAGCCAGATAAATAATAGTTTGTTATTCTTATAGTAAATGCAAGATAAAAAAAAAAAAAAAACGTAAGAATTCAAATAGATTGACAATGCTTCGCTTCGCCTCGCATTTCTAGAAATCCTAAATAAAGTGCTAACGATCCGCAGTAACAAAAATCTATTTGCAGTCTAAATAGATAAAAATTTACACCAAAAAAAAAATATATATGTGGCTGGAATATAAGTTTATCATAGAGTTTTTGTTATACATGGTTTATACTTATTATATTAATTCGTGATTCGTGTAAGAACCGGACAATTTCATAAATAAAAATTGAGGATATGTATTTTTTAGTAAGAAGGAATCCAAAAAACATATTAAATTTAGCAAATAGAAATTCTCTCTTCATATAAAATTATTTCTAAACTAAAGAAAAAAATTTATCTTGATTCTAAAAGTAGCCAAATAACGTATTAATAATTATGACTTCTAAATGTATAAAAAAATGAATAAAAGAAATGAATAAAAAATGAATAAAAAAAAATGAATAAAAAAAATGAATAAAAAAAATGAATAAAAAAAATGAATAAAAAAATGGATAAAAAAATGAATGTATGCAATATTGAATGTTCCTCAGGTGCAGAAGAATAAATGGATAATAATTGATTCTTGATATTTTAGTATTACTATTATTGAGAAGTAAGAGATCTTCGGGAAGGAGTGAAATTCAATTTGTGTAAAAGGGAATTGATAGAGCCAAGTATTAAGATTTAACAGTTTTATCGGAAGTATTACTGGATTTGATCAGAGCTGTAACAATCCTAGAACTAAGGAAATTATATCCTGGGTCAGAAGCGAACGCCAGACTTTGGGAAGTGAAATATGTAACTAGGAGAATTGAGGACGTAATTTTCTTTTCTCTCGGATGGTGGTAGACAGAATGATTACCGAGATTTTTTTTTTCTAGTTTTCACTGATTTGTCTTGTATCAATATTTTGAAGAATGACTTAATTGTTTCTTGGATTCCATTTTTATTTATATTCTATAAAGTCTTACAAATTAAAAATTAAAATTTAGAAAAAAAATAGAAAAAACTTCAGTATACGAGAAGAATATTATGCACGATAATAATCTGGTTTCTTAATATCAATTCCATATTCAGATAATGCGGCTGTAAGATCTTCCAAAGTTAAAACAGTCTTGGTACGTTGCTAAAATTAAATAATAAAATAAGATTAAATAAAATGAAATAATCTTAAATAAACTTAAATAAGAATAAATAAGCTTAAATAAGATTAAATAAATAAAATTACTATTTTCTGATTAAAAGATACCTTTCCTACATTCTTTTTACTTTGCTGTCTAATTTTACAATATTGAAATGCATCAGTTGCAATATCTGCTAAAAATTTTTGAGCCGCTAAAGACATTAATCGCATCCTTTTGGTTATTTAGTTATTGATGATGATAAATTAATATAAATTAATATAAATTAATATAAATTAATATAAATTAATATAAATTAATATAAATTAATATAAATTAATATAAATTAATATAAATTAATATAAAGTGATTTAATAAAATGATTTAATTTATAAAAAAAGAAAAAAAAACAAAAACACAAACACTCGAATATCATCGCATTGGACACCTGCTCTGGAAAGATAATATTCTGTGACAAGTTCTGGTATCTTTTATTAAATTATTATATTTTTTTTTCAGGCACATGTAAAAAAGGAATTATGATTTATATGTGGATATTTTAAGAAAAAATTTCTATTTTAATAAAGTAAATTTATAATTTTAAAATAAATCAAAGGTGTATATATTTAATATACACATATATAAGTTAAATGGGTTTATACACCAAAATTTTCCCCTTACAAGAGGTTCAAAGTCATCCATTAATGAAAGAAATTCCAATAAAGAACGATCCTTTTCTATAAATTCTTCTTCTTTTCTGCCAAGTTCAAATTTATTGGAACTAGAAGGTGAGGCCCTATCGTCGTCAGCATCTTCACTAGGTTCGGGATATTCGTTTTGTGCTTCGTTACTAGATAATAATTCTTCTAGTTCTGTTCTACTGGTTGGTGATTCAACAAAAATTTCTTTTCCTTTTCCTTTATCAATGTTCTGATCATCGGAATCTAAACCAAAGTCCATTTCAGACATTTTTCATAAAAGACAATTAAAAAATTGGTTGCATACATAATAATATATATAAAAAATAATATATAATAATATATATATATAATATATATATAAATCAATTATATGATTGATTTGGATTGATAATAGATAAAATCTTGTTCACCGGCACGTGCAAACGTCTTCGATCTTAACCCTTGACTTCAATTTGAAACAGTATGGATCATTCACGAGACGAAAGTCGAGGAAGTCGTAGAAGTGATGGTAACTTATTTGTTCTTTTTCAGTTCTCTTGTATTTCTTATATCGCCTACTCTTTTTCATCGTTAATAAAAAACGTTTAAATTATTTAAAAAATTTTCTATTAGGTGGAAGTAAAAAAAGATACAGAGGTATTGATTTAAAATTAATTTAGCCCCTCCTTACAGAATTATTTACGAGATTTACTCCAATTTACAAATTTATTTTATTTATAGATGACGAACGTCGACACGATAGAAGACGAGAACATAGAGGATATGGTGATGTTCATGAACAACATGTAGAAGATAGTCCTGAAAAAAGGTTGACTACGCTTTTAATAATATTGGGTGATAAGGTAAAAACGATGATTGATTGATATAAATAATATTTTTTTTGTAACAATTAACAATTTATAATAATCATTAAATTAAATGTCATGAAAAATATTAGATGACTCCCACAGAAATAAATAAAAATATAGACAAGGTAGCAAACGTTATTCTCTCGGAGTATTCTAAATATGAAACACACGTGTTGAAGACAATAAAGAATTGGTGGGTAAAGTTTTTGTATGTTAACCTGACCCTTTTTCCTTTCATATTTCTGATGAATATAATTTTCAATTTATAGCTTTATGGAATTACCGATGAAATCATTTATTTATGGAACTCTTGTCGGTCTGGTGAATATCGAAAGATCAGATATTGGTGCAGCTGTAGTAAAGACAACTTCACAGACTTTACAACAGTGTTTAAATGAAGGAAATTGGCATGGTGCAAAATTAGCAGTAAGTAATTATTATTTTTCATCTTGAAATTTGTTCCTTATAACGAATATCAATACTAATTATTTATTATTATTATTTATTATTATTATTATTATTTATTATTTATTATTATTATTATTATTTATTATTATCATTTATTATTATTTATTATTATTTATTATTATTTATTATTATTATTTATTATTATTATTTATTATTATTTATTATTATCATTTATTATTATTTATTATTATTTATTATTATTTATTATTATTTATTATTATTATTTATTATTATTATTTATTATTATTATTTATTATTATTATTTTCAAAGCTCAAATTTTTTGCGGAATTAACGAATGCAAATGTTATTTTGCCTAGAACTATGTTAGATATTTATGATGACTTGTTGACTACTCTTGATGAACCACATGTAAAAATGGTATGAGAAATATTTCTATAGATTTAACATGTTTTCAATTATAATAATTATCTTCATTATTATTAATCTTTAGATTTATCCTTGCAGTATCGTGCAGAAACAATTGTTCGCATAGTTTTATCTACGTTACCTTATGTAAGTCAGAATTAATTCAAATTAATTACTGTAATTTAATTTCATTTTTAGAAAGGAAAAACTTAACATTATATACATTTTATTATTTATTCAGGTAGCAATGCAACTGCGTAAAAAAAGTCCTGTAGTATTAGATAGTATATTATCTAAAATTGAGCGATACATTAGCGCGAGGTATAGAATTATATTAGAAATTGATGGATCTACCGTCCTTTCTTCAGTCACTCCATATATCGGTTCAAATGTTCCGTATGATCAAGTGGATGTTTGTGTTATACATTTTCTTATTTCTTCTTTAAAAAATGAGCTATTATATATACATTTAAATTTCTAAAGTTCTTTGTATATCATAGATGATGGAATTATTATGGATTCAGATTCAAAATCTAAAGAAAAATGATTGGGTGGTATGTAATTGATATTTAAATATATATCATATCAATTATGTTTAATGTTTTAGAATGTTTAATGATTATGCTTAATTTCTATTTAATATAATTAGTGTTCAATACTTTTGAAACCATGGGCAGATTATGAAGACGTTTTAGAAAAAGCGGAACAAGTAAATTTAAATTAAAATGATTATAATTTTACTTTATTATTCTCTATTATTCTCTATTATTCTCTATTATTCTCTATTATTTATTTAAACTAATTTAATAATAATATTTTTGTTAAAATAAAAAAGCACGAAGTTGATAAATTTATAGTTCGAGAACATCCTCAAGAAATAAATAATTCTTTGCCAGTACCTTTATTTCGAATTTTTGTTGGATCGGATGATGAGGTATATATTAATTTGACGATTTTCATGTAAAAGCAATATATATATTTTTCTTTTTTACCATTCCTAAATTCCTTTGATTTTTTTTTTTAGTCAAATATTGATTTTCATCAACCTTCAGATATATCTTTCTTTCTTGTTAATGATATTGTCGAAGATATTATAGATTCATTCGAGATAAATCGAAAAGAATGCTCAAAATATTTAAAAGATCTTCCACATAATTTTGCACCAAAAACTTTTGTGGATACTGATATTAATGAATCCGAAACAAAATCTGATGAAAACGTCGAATCTGATTTAAAAGAAGATTTAAAAGAAAATATAAAAGTGGAATCAGATATGGATACTCCCGGTTGGAATAAAACATCACCACCAAATACAGATAATGTTAATGTTAATTCTGGTTTCAAACTTGAACAAATTATTGTTGAGGTAATAAATTTATTTTAAATATATTTAAATCTATTTAAATCTATTCATAAATTGATTTGACATTAATTCAATTTTATTTAATTTCAAAGAGAATTTTTGGTCAGGTTTTTCGATTACCTCAACCTAGATATAAACCTATTTTTTATCATTCGTTGTTGATTGAAATATGCAAGAGTATGCATAAAGTATTTCCACCTATTATATCCTTAATTTTATCTTAATTTTATTATTTTATTTTATCAAATTTTATTTATTTGAAATTGTGGTTTTTTTTTTCTTTTTTGGAAGAACTATCTTATTCCTTGACTTATGTGTAATGGCTTATCTTACCTTGGTAAAGCTATTGGAATCCTTTTTGATCGCATTGATATGATGGATGTTGAATGTTGCTACCGATTTTGGAATTGGTTCGCTCATCATCTCAGCAATTTTGGATTCGTATGGAATTGGAAAGATTGGTATGAATTTTATGAATTTATAAATTTGATTTTTTTTATGAATTTATAAATTTGATTTTTTTTATGAATTTAGAAATTTGATTTTTTTTTTATGAATTTATAAATTTGATTTTTTATGAATTTAGAAATTTGATTTTTTTATAAATTTATAAATTTGATTTTTATAAAAATATTCGCAAAAATTTTTCTAACTCAAATATAATATTAATATTACATGAATATTTTATTAGGGAAAATGTTTTGCAGTTAGACCCATCGCATCCTAAAATCTGTTTTATACGAGAAACTTTAGAGAAGACAATACGTTACAGCTATTATGATCGAATAAGAACTTCAATGCCTGAAGAGTTTTTAGCAATATTTCCGCCATCCGAACCTTCTATAAATTTTCGTTACGAAGATTCCCGTATGTTATAAATTTTTCGAATTTTTGATCTTTACCATTTTATATTATTTTTATTATTTTAATTATTATTATTTTTTTTTTATTTTTGGTTTAATTGCAGAACATCCGTTGTATAATCTGTCCACAAATTTAATAAATAAGCTTCGCGCAAAAAGTCCTAATAATGAAATAAAATCAATTTTGGAAGAAGTGGGTAAGAATTTTCCGGAAATGCCTCAACTTGAACAAGAACAAACGATACGTGATTTGTTTATACAATGTGTTTTGATGCTGGGTAGTAAAAGTTTCAGTCATGTCTTGAATGTTATTGAAAGGTATTTAATGGGATTTCATACAAAATTTGTAGAGAAATTTTGAAATTTTTAATTAATTTTTCCATTATTCAGATATCTACCCATTTTGCAAGCTTTGAATGAAACACCCGAAGCGCGATTGCATACAGTGAAAATTGTTGCGGAATTTTGGGTCAATAATACACAGGTAACAATTTTTTCCTCAAAACATTCACTTCTAATTCTTCACTAATAATATTTATATTTTTAAATTATTATTTTCATAGTTTTTGGGGATTTTACTTGATAAATTGTTAAATTACCGTGTTATCGATGCATTCGCAGTAATATCTTGGCTTTTTAGTGATGAATTAGGAAAGGATATAGCAAAGTAGATACACCAAATATATAATTAGATCTTTAACGAACCCTCACGTTTTGAACCATTCTTAAATTTATGTTTGAATTCTTTATATACTGACGAAAAATTTTGATAAATTTTTAGATCATATGTATGGGAAATCACGAAAAACACAATTAATAAAGTGATATCGCGTGTCAAACAAGTAGCAAATAAGTTGGAAACAATAACAAACCCAGCGATTGAGAGGGGTAGCTTGGGTGTAGATATAACATCTGAAGGTAATTATTGTAGTGATTATGAAATTAATTTGGATATTCTATATGTTACTCAGATTAATATTTATTTTACTGTGTATTATATGATTGAAGAGCACAAAAAAGTTAGCCCTGATGAAATACAGAACATAGAAAATACTTTGAATATGGTAACCAGAGAACAAAAAGAAGTACTATCAAAAATGATTCAAATGTTTGTTACCATGCTTGACAATAAATTAAAGGAATACAGTGTAAAGGAAATTCAAGATCCATTGTCTCAATTATGGTTTTGGTGGGCATACGGATTCTTTAAAGAAATTAGTCGAACGGTATGGTGTTCAAAAAAAATTTTATGTAATTTGTAAATTTCAGTCATTTTTTTATCTTTTATTTTTTAACTTATTTTTTATTTTGTGAACTTTCAATAGTATCAACCACAAATTTCAACATTTATGGTTACATTAAAGACTGTGGTGCTTTCACCAGGAATCGATGATCGCATTCTGAATGTGATCGAAATGGTAAATGCATTTGAACGTTTTATTAATGCTACTGTAGAAAACGATTTTTAATAAATAATTGCATTTGATACATGTGAATTGTTAAATCACAAATCAAAGAGTTTCATCACCATTTTAAGTCTTATAACTGTAATAATGATGATCAATGTACTTTAGTTGAAATACTCGTGATAATCAGAAAAATAAGAAACTTGTGTCATTTCTATATAATTTACTATGTAAAGGATATTATTTTAAAATAAATTACGTAATAAAAAATAACGGGTATAACCTAATCCTATCAGTTTATCATTTGGAAAGATACTAACCTACTACTTAAGAAAGCATCAGTCACGTACTGGCAGGTTCCGTAGAATCTAGAGATCAACACCTCTTTCTTTCATCATAAAGAGTTAAACCGCTATAAAATTCGTAAGCCCGAGAAGATAGAATAGAGAATCATTCATTACTAGGGGTGCAGAATATGAACACTCCAGGGTTACGGCTATACTTGCACGCAAAATTATTTTGGGGCCCCGAAATTACAATTTCGGGGAAAAAAGTCGAAATAGTTTTTCATAGAAGACGAAATTATTTTACTTAAAACCCGAAATTTTTTGACCACCCAGATTTATTCTTTGATTGAAGATACACATAACTGGGTACTTTTTTTACTTCCATATATAGAATAGATTCTGCATAAATCTCAAAAAGTCGAAATACCTCAAAAATCCAAAATCAATTTTGGGAACATGTATAGTTACGGCAATACGGCATGACACGGCACGGCAATGTGCCGTATAGAATATAGAGTGCCGTATAAAANGATACTAACCTACTACTTAAGAAAGCATCAGTCACGTACTGGCAGGTTCCGTAGAATCTAGAGATCAACACCTCTTTCTTTCATCATAAAGAGTTAAACCGCTATAAAATTCGTAAGCCCGAGAAGATAGAATAGAGAATCATTCATTACTAGGGGTGCAGAATATGAACACTCCAGGGTTACGGCTATACTTGCACGCAAAATTATTTTGGGGCCCCGAAATTACAATTTCGGGGAAAAAAGTCGAAATAGTTTTTCATAGAAGACGAAATTATTTTACTTAAAACCCGAAATTTTTTGACCACCCAGATTTATTCTTTGATTGAAGATACACATAACTGGGTACTTTTTTTACTTCCATATATAGAATAGATTCTGCATAAATCTCAAAAAGTCGAAATACCTCAAAAATCCAAAATCAATTTTGGGAACATGTATAGTTACGGCAATACGGCATGACACGGCACGGCAATGTGCCGTATAGAATATAGAGTGCCGTATAAAATGTCATATGCCGTATAAAGTGCCATATGCCGTAAGTGTCATGTGCCGTTCGTGAAAATAATATTTAATAATTAAAATAAAAATATTTGATTTAAATTTACCGGAATAAAAAAATGAAATATTTATTTATTTATTTTTTAAACAATTTTTTATAGTGGTCAATCATATTATGTTACGGCATATGCCCATAGTTACGACACATGACCATAAGTATAGCATTTGACCATATTAATATTGCATTTACGGTTAAAAGTTACGGCTAAGTTATGACACGGCAATATGTTTGCACCTCTATTTTTTACAGACAAACCTGTAACAATTCCCTTTGGCTTTGTAAAAAGATGGAGTCGTTAACAAGAAAAGTGAATGAACGCATGGAATGCCAAAATTAATCAAAAAAATAACTTATAAGCACGTTCACCCAAAGAGAGCTAACAGGTCAGTTTTTTAACCCAGGGTCAAATGTTTACCTCTTAACTTTAATTGATTGCTATATCACCAAATAAAAAACCTTTGCACTGTGCTATAAATAAAATTTATGCTGGTGACCAGATTAACAGTCAATGAAAATGTTAATTTGTATAGAATTTGCTTCACATTATATTTCTATTGTGATAACAAGTTATATATATTGAGAATTATACATCAATTCAATTAAAACACGTTAATTGTAAAGTAATAAATTTGAAAAAAAAGTCCGTATGCTATGGAATAATAATATTCCTTGATTACGCATAAATTCAATTTTTTTCACTAGTCTAAAATATTCTGAAAATTTATTCTGTCAATTGTTCACGCTTTAAGAATTTCTTCGATGTTTTCGACTTTATAAGCTATTATTTGATAATATGATTCAAAGTGAGGCAATAATTTCAACAATGAATATATAAATGAAAAGGTTTAACTATATTTACCAGTTTTCTATAATTTCCATATTTCGTCAATTTCGATTGTAAATAAAAGATTCAGTAATTATAAAAATTAAAAAATAAAAATAAAATATGGTTATATTTTTACCTTGTAAGTCTTTGAATTACTATTCGTGGTCCTTCACTTTCTTTAACGGCTTTTTGTGTATCTCCGACAATCTGAATATTTTTATTATATTTTTAATGAAAATTTTTGTTCAGAAAATAATTCTATCTCGGGATGAGTAACAATTTCTTTCACAGTTCTTCGGTAAGACCAACAGGGTGATAACGAACTTTTGACCAACTTTCAAATCGTCTTTCTTAACTGACATTGTTATGAATTTCCTAACATTTATTTATATTTAGAATTTGCCATAATATCCATATTACGATTTTCTTATTATCTATAGTTATTTTATTTAAATATTATTGATAATGACATAAATTACATAATTATATAAAATTACATATTAACAATATTTCTAATTTATTAAAAAAATTATTCTATATCCCTATCTTTATTATAATGCCAATACTTCAGTTTCATTTTTTTTGTCAGATAATATAGGTTTCACGTTTCTCATTAAAAATGCAGATATTAAACATAATATTCCCACAGGAATTACAAATTTAAACGATAAACTCAACGCATCCACGAATACCTTTATCCTATCATCAGATAAATTACTTTTTTCCATTTGATTATTAAATATTGTACCAAAAATAGCTATACCAAAAACTGCTCCGACTATAATGGATGTAAAAATTAGTAATTATTTATAATAATAATAATAATAATAAATCAAATAAAAATATTAAAAATAAAGAATACATACAGGTTCTAAAGAAAGTTAATAAAGAAGTAACAGATCCCACATCTTTATGTTCCACAATACCCTGTCCAGCTAAAAGTGTGGTCTGCATAATAGCACCTACTCCCACACCGGTAATCAACAAGTATCCAATTTGTTTTCCATGATTTGAATTTTCGTCAAGGGTGCTTATCAATCCGCCACCTACCGTTATCAATACTGCACCAAATATGCATAATACTTTATAGGAAATTGCTTCGGTGCGAGATACCAACTGGCCTGATGAAATTGATGCAAAAACTACACCTAAAATTAGTGGTAAAAGTGCGAGACCGGATTCGGTTGCTTTTTTGAAAAAAAAAAGGAAAAAAAAAAAGTTAACACTGATAATGTAGGACATCCACTAAAATTTGATTGATAATGAAATAAAATACCGGTTTCGCCTTTTACAGTTTGATAAAATAATGGAACAAAATAAGTTAATGAAAAGAATGCCATTCCCTGCCAAAAATTAACACTAAAACATGCGGCAATGGTTCTATCCTTAAATAATCGCCCTAANAAAGAAAGTTAATAAAGAAGTAACAGATCCCACATCTTTATGTTCCACAATACCCTGTCCAGCTAAAAGTGTGGTCTGCATAATAGCACCTACTCCCACACCGGTAATCAACAAGTATCCAATTTGTTTTCCATGATTTGAATTTTCGTCAAGGGTGCTTATCAATCCGCCACCTACCGTTATCAATACTGCACCAAATATGCATAATACTTTATAGGAAATTGCTTCGGTGCGAGATACCAACTGGCCTGATGAAATTGATGCAAAAACTACACCTAAAATTAGTGGTAAAAGTGCGAGACCGGATTCGGTTGCTTTTTTGAAAAAAAAAAGGAAAAAAAAAAAGTTAACACTGATAATGTAGGACATCCACTAAAATTTGATTGATAATGAAATAAAATACCGGTTTCGCCTTTTACAGTTTGATAAAATAATGGAACAAAATAAGTTAATGAAAAGAATGCCATTCCCTGCCAAAAATTAACACTAAAACATGCGGCAATGGTTCTATCCTTAAATAATCGCCCTAAGAAAAGATAATAAATTATAAATATAATTATAATTTCTTTGAAAAAATCGGAAAATCACAAAAAATGATTTCTTTTTGATTTTTTAAAATAAAATTCTAACCTGGAGCAAGTGGTTCCTTTGATACCCATCCTTCAATGTATGCAAATATAATATATCCAACGCCACCAACACAGAATAACACAATGATCACTGGAGAATCCCATTCATATGTGCTTCCACCCCAATTCAATGGTAACAGTACACAAACTGTCGAGCTGGCAATAAAAAATGTACCCAACCAATCTATACGTTTTAGTTTGTTAACTAGAGATCCTTCAGGATGTGGAAGGTGAAGAAACGCTACCACAAAAATAATTGCTATTGCTCCTAGTGGTAAATTAATGTAGAATGCCCATCTGGAAATAAAGAATAAAAGAATAATACAAATTCATGTTTTTTGAGAGATATTATTCCATTTGGAAATAAAGAATAATGTAGATGATTTTATTACCTCCACGTGAGGTGATCGGTGAATGCACCTCCAAGAAGCGGACCAACAACTAAATTAATTCAAAGATTTAGCTTTTTTAGAGACCGATTCTTAATTTATAATTATATTTTGAGATTAATTACCTGAAGAGATACCAAAAACTCCTCCTATCATCCCTTGATATTTTCCACGATCTTGTATTGATACGATTTCTGAGATTATTATTAATACAAGACTAAAGATACCGCCACCTCTAAAATATGATTGTCACAAAATTATAATCAAAAGCTAAAAATTAATAAATCAAGTTTTAGAAATGAATCATATTTTTAAAAATAATTACCCTAAGCCAGCGATAGCACGCGCAACAATTAACATATTCTAAAAAGCAAAAAAAAAATCATTTAGACTTATTATCTTTTAATTTTATGTTTTAAGTCTTTAAATTTTAAAAGATAATTACCATATTTTTTGCTAAACCACATATCAATGAACCTGCCTCAAATAAAATGATAGCCGTCAAGAAAGTAGATTTTCTACCAAAAATATCTGAAAATTTCCCATAGGTTGGCTGAAATGCCGTCTAATAAATAAATTGAAAGCAAAAAGTTAATAGTTTTCTTTAAGGTCACGTGATAAGTAAATACATACTGCAGTAAGCAAATACGCGCTTCCGATCCATGAAATTTGACCCAATGCATCGAAATCTTGAGCAATTTTTGGCCTGTATTAAAGAAAATGATGACCAGTAAGTTTTGGGATATTATTTTTTAATAGAAATAATAGAAAACGGATTTCTTAAAAAGACATACAAAGCAGTAGCAACAATGGTCTGGTCTAAAGCGGCCAAAAGAATACTTAAGGCAAGACTTTTCAAATTCAAAAATACAGGTTAATTTTAATAATTGATTTTCATAATTTCAAGACGAAAATGTAATTCGCAAGTTACCCACCCCACGAACACCAATAATACTTTCGTTTTTGACATTTGAACTGATGGCACTGTAGGATCTATAAGTCCTTTTTCATTATCTTGCGTTAAAATAGTATCCTTATTTTTAAATGAATCTGCATTCTGTTCGTCCGGAACATCGACAGTTGTTGACGTGATGTTTTTAGCCATTGACAATTTGAATTGAAAAAATTAAAAAGTAGATTTTGTCTTATTAAAACTTATTTATTACGTTTATGAGATTTTATAGTTAATTTAGTTAATTTTTTTTTAATTTTTTTTTTTAAAAAATTCACAATCCTATTTTCAAACGGTACAGAAAGACATTCGAAATGGGATGAATGAATCCTGAAATTTTTTGAATTCTGTAATCCATCCTTTTTATTAAAGGTTCTCGTAACAGCTCGGCACGTAAATTAACCGATAAAGTTTATCATTTCGAACGAAAAATTTTAAATAATGTTCCACAAACATATAACTAGGTAAAAATTTTATCCGTTATCCATGAACCGCAGAATAGGTGCATTCTCGGAACCACTAAACTTGGGATTATCATTAACATTGTATTAAAGTAATCATAATACATCATATGAGCCAATTTTCAGAATGAAATTTTATATATAATACTATATTATAATATAATATATAAAATTTGCCATTTATCGTATTTAGCTAGCTAAATCAATTTGAATTATTTATTTCATATAAATTGATGGCGATCAATTGTAAAATTCAAAAGGAGATTGCATCAATAAATGTTTTTGTTAATATTTCCTTTTTTGAATTTCGGCACCACATGACTACGAAGAATATAATAAATGTAATATTTTGATCGCTGAAAATACAAATCTGAATTACACCGTTCTTAATAACAAAAAAAAAAAATTTCCTAGACTAACAACTATATATGTCCACCCTTAGACATCCATCGTTCTATTCTTCCTCCTTCTTCTCCTATAGGTACATGTTCTTCAAATTTCTTCCATTTCTTCCATGATTTTATTTTATCAACTCCATCCTCATTTGATTTTCTTAACAAAAATTTTAGGACATATTTAAATTTCTTGTCATATCGATCTGGAAAATGATGGAATAACCAATTTCTTCTTAAACTAAGATCTGTGAATAAATGCGGTTTAGATTTTTCACATACTATATCTTTGGTATAAAAATCCAAAAAAGGTGATTTAACGTGTCCTTTGTATAGATAATATATAGTTCCTGGAATATAAAGTTTATGTCTTGATGATTTCGATTTCAAGGACGTGCGATAAGCATCAATAGATGACATTATTTTTGCAAATCGTTCCTTTGAATTTAGCTTAATTGATAAAATTTTTAAGATTTTTAAAATGTCTGCAAATGTCAGCAAATGTCAGCAAAACATAATATATTCTCTAATTATAATTCATACCTTTTTATAATTTTCATTTTTTAATTCACTAGCTGCGAATTTTACCAATTCCTTAAAATCCATTAGATTTCCATAACTTAAACGTGGTATTATATCATTTTCATTTATAAAATTATCAATACATCCCAATGCTTCAGCAGTACACGCTATGTCTAGCGAGCAGCAAGGTGCAGTTGCAAAATTCCATGCACGGATATCAACTCCTTGTTCAAGTAAATCTTTGCATTGTTCATGTAAGAGTATTGTCACCAATGCGGATATTGATGCTCCTAATGAATGTCCTATCACTCGAATAGAATTGGAATTAAATTTATTCACTGCTGCTTTAATTTCAGTCAGGGAACGGTTTACGAGATATTGAGCACTACGAAACATCCCACGATGAACAAACCCTCCGTTCCATCGTTCATAATGTGCCAAAGCATCAGTTATTACGTCGGCAACATTCTGAAAAAATCATTTCAAAATTTCAAAATTTAATAATAAATTTTATATATCGATTTATTCAAAAGTAAAAAATAAAAATAAAATCACAGAATCACAGAATGAATCCATATTACCATAGTACCCCTAATTGATATTATAATTGCATTTGTCTCCGGATCTCGAATCACCATATAATTTGGAACAGATACAGTATTTAAACCATATTCCCAGCATATTATATCATTCTTTTCGAGTCCAAAGAATTCTTGAACTGCCTTACGATCTGAATTCATACGAATAGCATCTTAATAAAGAAAAATAAAGAAAAATAAAGAAAGAGAATAGATTAGCATCTAATTAGTAGCGCGATATCTTAAAATACATAAATTAATTTATACTTAATGGAGCCATGTTGTGACCATATCCAAACCAATTAAATAAGAAAGAACCCTGTTATATAGAGAGTTATATAGGAGTGTTACATAGAAATGGATCAGAAAATATATACATTATACATTATTAAACAAATCATAAATACAAACATATGACGCCATTGAATATTTCAAATATCTTTGTGCTGTTTGTATTTTTTCCACATCATAAACTAAATTTCCAGTCACTGGACTTTCGCGAAAAAAATAATAATGGTGAATAAAAATTTACTAAATATGATCATTTACTTGAATATTTAGGTATTTAATTACTTTGACTTTTGAAGATAATATTTCTCAAGCAACATATATGCTTTCAAGAATTCCAACTTGGTCAGCCTCCAACCATTGTCAAAAAATGCGTGATAAAGAACAGTAATTTCTTTAATCGCTTCTCTAGTCTCTTTACTTAGAACTAAATCAAGTATGCCTAGCAGTTTTGGTTCTGGATATGATACCGCAAAAGCATTTTCTAGTTCGTTAGCATTAGCATTTTCTAGCTCATTGAGATCGCCAAAATTAATTGGAACATCCTTGGAAGGTGTTTTTCCGCTAAAAATGTCACGGTCAAGAATGGCTTTGGGATGTACATTCAATGGCTGAGATTTTGTAGGTGTTAAATTTGGAAAATGGAACTTAATGTTTAATACAATAGAACCAACTTCCCGTGTATTTGAATATCCATAAGCCTCTAAAGGGAATTTTCTGTTTTTATCAAAATGGAATTAGTTCTATCAATTATTTTTCATAAATATAAATCATCATCAACTTACCCTTCAAATTCCTTTTGATTTATTATGGCTTGCTTAAATGTATTTAAACGAATATTTGTTCGACCTAGTCTTTTCTTGGTATACAAGAAAGATCCGTAGTCATAAACATCCAATTTTAATGTATCAAATACATATGAATGATAATCAAAAGGAAAACAAATAATTGTTTGCAACAGTTCTTCGATGGATGTACTTGGTTTTGTATGATGAGTAACTGAATGAATGACAAGCCGGATCGAAGTTCTAGTTTTGGAATCATATGGTCGTGGTGGGTTAAACTCTATTGACTTTACACGAACTAACATTTTATCTACTCAAATTTATTATATAATTATATAAATATATTTAATATATTTAATATATTTAATATTTGTAGGAGAAAAGTCATTCAAATATATCAATTACCTGGAAAGGTATCAAAGGTATCAAAAGAATCTACTGTTAATAATAAAGTAACAAATATAACATTAAATAAGTATTGGAATTCCTTAAACAATACAGTTAAGAGAGTTAAGAGAATTTAAATGAAAACGAATATAAATATTGACATACGGGAGGATACGGGACTAGGTAATCGATCTTCATCTTCTTTAGAGAAACCAAAAATTTTATGTCAGTAAATATTCCTTTTTGTAAATAAAAAAAAATGGCGCGTCGAGTTTCGTTTCTTTATAGATAAAAAATGACGCGCTGAGTTTTTCCATTCTTTGTCAACTTATTTAAATTTAATGACAATACCTTGACTAATAGAACCATTCTGTTCAATTATTGATAAAGATGTGTTAACACTTAGTTTCGTTTTCTCTTCTATTAAATATCATTACATTTGAACAACAATAACATTAACAAAAACATTCAAAGTCCTATTTTTTTCATTAATGAAATAATTAATATGTTGATGCACACCTTGAAATGGTTTTACAGAACCGCTTAAAATCTGGTAAGACTTTTCATCCTTTTTAATTTTTAAATCGCCACTAAAATTTCCGTTAAGATTATAAATTCTTCTAGAATTATAACTTAGAATTTTTTTAGGACTAAGACTTTTAAAATTATTTATACTACTGATTGTGTAACTATTTGAATAGACTTTACTATCAATTGCTCGTTTTTTATGAGTTTGACATGTCGAAGACCAATCAAAATCACGCCATGCCTTTTCATGATCTTCTCCGGCATGATCAATATCATTACCTGACCCTTCGATTGATAAATTATCTTCGCTGGAATAATCAGAAGTAGCATCTGAATGGTAATTTGTTTCATTCTGAGATTCTTTTGAAGTATCTGAAACTTCATGTGGCAAATCAAGTATGTCAACTTTATTATGGGAAAGTTCATCAACATGATTTTCTAGTTCATTTATCATTAACTGAGTTTCCGGCTCAAAATTTGAATTAGACAATGAGTTTGCTTTCTGTGCATCTTCTGAAGGATGGTTAAAATGATTAATTAAAAGAGGATCATTATCGAATGATAGGGTCTGCGAAAAATTATTTGAAAAAGTATTTATATTTTCAATTTTTGACACTTCTTCTAAAGATGCCATTTTTTTCAAAATTTTTTGCACAAAAGGGCTAATTAAACTTTTTGATTTTTTTATCGAAATAAATAGTCGTACGATACCTGCACAACCGAATGCCATGTGATATATTTTCAAAATAACCTTCATTTTTGGTCGTCTTTATTACATTTGGGATTTACGTTCGACACTATAATTTATTTCTTATTCGGTAAGACGATGGTTTCTCTTTTTGTGCATTATAAAAACAAAATGAGTAAATTTATCTTAATTGGTGCGATTACTGATCTAAAACCGAGAATCTTATCCAGTAATAGCTAATAGGGGATAGATGCACTTAATTGCTGATCTGCCAATGATATTTTTTTATTTAAACAAAAAAAATGGTGATGGGATTTGCTATAATTGCAATGTTTAGGAATTTTTTGCAAAAATTTTTTAAATTCTAATCTTAAGGTTTTTTATAAACTTACTATAATAATTTACTACAGTGCAGAACTTCTATAATAGGAACCTAGAAAATAAGGAACTCATTTATGAAAAAAAAATATTTCTCATTACATAATGAATTTTAGCTAATCTCATGTATTTATCCAATTTTCACATGCTGCTATGTTTTAACGGGAATTTATTCTGATATTGATGTTACATGTTCGATGAATTTTCTTGGAAAGAGTGATCGGCGTGACGGTTTGTCACGCGTACATGATTTTTTTAATATCTCTTAAACCATTCAGCGGGCAAATTTGCCAGAAAAAATATACGTCTATTTGCTTATTGATACAAATAAAATACATAAAATGTGAATGAGATACACAAATGCATGCGTCAATCTCGTGCGATGTCCATGAATACGTTTTACCTGTTCAGTGTTAATCAAATTACTAAATTTTGTACGAGTTATTAGTCCTTCAACACGTTGAATATTATCAATATTATTTTATTATTTTTGTATATTTAAAAATGAATCCTTCAATTTTTCCAACAATAATTTATTCTTGCAATTTATTTAAGTGATGATCCGTCTAAGATCCGCAGCAGATCATATGATAAAATCGGAGATAATTAGGGGATCCGTTAAAGCGAAGTTAATCTATATATTGATCTACATTATAATATTGATAATATAATTGATATTTATATATAAATGTATCAAAAAGGTAACTCCTTTGTTAACTCCGCTTTAGCCATCCGGGTAAGTGTAGAATTAGTGAAGCGGTCTATAATACTTTGGATTTGGATACTCGTTAACTTTGAAATTGTATCTGCGCTATACGTCACAACTCGTTTGATCTTTTTTACCCCTATTCTCTTAAACAATTTGTGAATATTTCTAGCCCTCTGAGTTTTCTTACGTAGATTTTCCTTTGTGATACCTGGAAGATGTGGTATAATGAAATTATATACTTGGGTTCTAGCTTGTTGGTCCTTAACCTTTTTGTCATTATCCATAATATCCTTGACTTTCTTTTCGAATCCTTCTGCATAGTTATACCAACACAAAATTTCATCTTGATTGGCCTTCATCACGCGTTTTTCGGCTAAACTTGCTTTTTGATATAATCAGGCTAAACTCTGCGACATAGAATCTTCAGAACCCTCATCGCCCTCACCCTCATTAGTCTCTCCTTTGATCGGCGTGGATAGTTCTTGTAATAAACCTTGCAATTTATCCTGCTCACGAGTAATCTTAGGAGATGCTTGTCGAGATGTTCGAATTTGTGTATCAGAGTAATTTCCTTCATCCGTGCCGGCATCATTTGTATCAGATTGATTGGACGAATTAATCTGCACCAAGTTAGTCATATCCTTTTCATTTCTAATAGGACTTGTAGCTTGTTCTTGTGTGGGTATAGAATTATTTGCAATCGGGCTTGTCCCACGATCCTCCACGTTAACTTGTTTTGTTATTTCAACCGAATCTTTTTCCCAATTCTTGCATAAATTCCACATCGTCTCCATCGTCACCTATGGTTACATTGGATTGTTGAGATGCCTTTCCTTTATCATAACTTCTGGGCATGACATCGCATTCTCCAGAAGCAAGTGCGGTTTCTTCTCTAAAAATCTCAATATCGGTTTTGCAAGTAGGACATGTAGGATATTTTGTCGCACCCCGAATGATATGTATTTCAAGGCATATTCGATGGAATAGGTGTCCACATGTTGTAAATGCTTCAAATCAAAAGCTAAGTATGGCTTTATTGCAGAGCTTGCACGGGCGAAGTTTTGGAATACGGTCATCGTCCGGAATTGCTGAAATATTTTGGCTTCGTAGGTAATTTAAGGAAAGTGCTTCAAGCTGGAAAACCTCTGTATCAGCATTGCTCTTGGGGGTGGACGAGACTCCAGGTACTCCATCAGTTGCCATACGTTAAAATACCCTCAAAGAAGAGCGTTGCAAATATTTATCACCCCATATCACCTATATATCCACTCATAGATCGCTCGAAATTTATATGCCCAACTCGAATTAGCATTACATCCGAAACGGAATAAGGAGAGGTAAGGTTTTTATTATAGCGAGATCGATATGGAAAGGTCAAGTTTGTGATCGGTGAAAAAACATAATTAGCATAGCTAGTACAAAAATACCCAATTGGGTCGCACAAAAACATGTGGATTCATGTATGATTTAATAACTTTGATCTGTACTAAAAGTATATTCTGAAAATTCAGAATTGATTTGAGAGTTAAAAGCTCAATGCTTCACATTACCTATTCCTTAAAATAATGCTCTCATTTGTCCGGATAAAAGTATAGCAGAAAAGGAATAATAAAGAAAAATCTTAAAAATGAGTGTATCAAAAAAATGAATAAATTTATCCTAGACCCAGGGTCTACACTCTCACAATTGTATGTATCACGTGTTAGATACTTTAAAAAAAATTATTTATATAGGGTGTCTAGGATAAAAACCTAGACCCGGGGTCTATTTTTAAGGACAATAACCATAGATATATCAAAAACGATACCTTTGCCTTGGGAGATCTATATCACATGTATAACCTCTTTTTAATATTATGAATTTTAATTTAAAGATATTAATGCTAATACATTCGAAAATGTTCTGTATATAATTAATACGATATACTGTAAGCTAATAAAGGTATACAGGATAAAAGATTATACTAATTGTAATAAAACTACAGAAATTAATTGCCTTGCATTCTTAAAACTTCTTGTTGAATTAGATACAGATCAATGCTAAAATTAACATCAGTAATTGCAGGGGGATCACGTGGTACATATCTACGTCTATTATGAATTGGCGGATCCCAGAATACTTGTGCAATTGGAATATCAATTCGAAAACCGGGGAGGTTAGGTGCATTACACGCAGTAGGGACGTTGTTTCCTCGCTGAAGAGTCCCAAAATCCCACTAAAGGTATTTTAAGTTGTTAAATTATTTAACTAAAAAAATAAAAACTACAGATCAGCATCTTACCGTCTGAGGGACTGCTATTCCCTGTTGCCACAAATTGGCTGTCATTGATCTGTGATATCGTCCTTGAAGATTTCTTGTATTTCTTTTCGTATGAAGTTTAATTCCAAGTACATATCGTACATAAACTTGATTCATCCATAGTTGGCACTTAGCAATCCAGTTTTCAGTGGACTGACAGTTACCTATTTCACAAATAATTCGTGCATGTACCTTACCCTATATTGAATATATTAATATTAGAAATCACAAAAAAGATATGTAAATGCATCAAAACTAGAATACCTGTTTGGATCCTGGAGGAGGACCGGGGTATGGAATACGAGGTGGTTGGACATAATTATCGTTAGGATATACCGCAACATCTGGTGCAATTAGTTCACTCGTCAAAGGATTAAAATGAACTAAGGTACAAATTATAGAAAAATGATTATAGATAATAGATAATAAATCAAACAGGCTGGAAGAATTTACTTACATCTATCTCCACTAACTCCTATTGGGGGGTCAAAAATAATATTATTGTTTGGAGCATTGAAGTAGCGTTGTATTAATCCCACAACCGAATCATGTTCCTCATTGCTCATGTCAATTATATATACGTCACCGTTATTTTCTCGTTGATATTTATAACCAGAAGACTCTTGACGTTCAAGGAAATTATTATATTCTTTTATTGTTTTCTTTGAGCCGATCAGGTAAGGCAACCTGCAATCCATGCAAGTCAGCACTAGACGATATTGAAATATCGTAAAATGTGATGCCCACTCACTTGTCTTCGTCTACCGACTGTTCCGGAAAATAAAGACGGCGTGGATGTAGTAATTGTTTAAGAATTTTCATTATTACTAGGTAGGAATTTACGTAGATGATAAATTTATTACTGTAAGATAAAAATTTCCGATCTGGATATTAGAAAATCTTGCATTGTAAGCCCGATATGGGCAAACTTTATTAATAATCAGAGTTACACAAAATTTCTTCTATTGTGGTGACAATGAGGGGTTGAAAATGTGGTACGAAGGAAATAGTGTGGAAAACGTGTGGCGTGAGAATGATGGAAATGATGGAGTTGCACAAATGATGGAAATGATGGAGTTGTGGGAATGATGGAAATGATGGAAATGATGGGAATGATGGGAGAAAGAAAATAATGAGAGAGAAAAAAAATATAAAAGTAGCAATAATAAAAGGAAGTAAAAGGCGGAACATTTTTTTAGGATAACAATATTTGATATTTTCTTTATTTTATTCCTGTCTTTTTATTTTTATACATATATTTTTTCGTAATAAAATAATTATAACAACGTTTATAATAATATTTGTGTAAATAGTAGAAGTAGTAACAGAATAGAAACACGCCATTGTAATATTTTGTTGCCTAACTTCTAATAAATTCTTCTAAATAAACGTTTTAATCTTTTCCTAAAGCTATTTGAATCTGTTTGGCTTTGCCGGCGTACCTAGTAAAAGGGAAAATTACCTTTACTTCACTTGCTCACGTACCTTCAGACTATATTCAAAATAGGATAGCGATACACGAAGAAGTGTAAGCTATCGGTGACTAAAACTAGAAATTATCGTTTAATTTGTTCCTGTGCTGTCCAAACGTGACACTATGTTCTAGTGCCTGAAAATCAAAAGTATAATCCGGAAATAATAGCTTATCAAATTTTTGCAATGTTTCTCTTCTTTTTTATTCTTCGCATTATACCATTCGGGTGTATACATATATAATTTAGGTTTTGGATGTATATCTATGTTCTCTGATTCTATCATTAATTTCTCTATCCATATACTGTATCACCTAAAACTAATTCGTATTCTGGTTTATCAAGTACCGATCCACCAAAATCCTTAGAAATATAACGATCCAATTTTTTAGCAAGTGTTTTACTGATATTGCTATAATGAGATTTGGGACCGATTATTGCTTTAACTGTTGTTTTGCCAAAAATGAATGTACAGTCCACTATTAATCTTTTGCGAATTTCTCTAATCACTTCAGCTTTCCATATATCATCTAGACTACAGCAATTTTTAAGATCTTGGATTGGGAGATTCTTTGTAATAGATGGTATCAATTCTGGCGGGAGAAGATCAAGTAAATTTGTATACATTGTTTTATATAACCAATCAAAATCAATATGATAATTATTAACTTACTTATTCTCACTTACCTTTGAGTTATATATGTCAATGGAACTAACCAAAAAAAAAAATAAATATGGCAAAGGGTAGGCCGACTTGCTTTTTCCTACATTAGGTAAATATAATTCATTAAATGAAAAAATATGTGTCAATAAGACGGTACCTTTGGTACCATGTGGCATATACCTTTATTGTCTTGAAATATTCATCACGGACCAATTGAGTTGTGTAGGTGGCGAAATTCCTGATCTAATAACTAATGGTATAGCAGTTTCAGCAAGTAGTGTAAGAGTTTTATTTGGGAAGTTCATTTCCATTGCATTATCTTTAAACCATGGCTGACCCAAATTCAGTACATGTTCAGAACTATTAACAACAAAAATATCTGTAACTCTTACTTGTTTCCATTTAGGACCTTGAGACAGTATTGAAATCTCTATTTTACGAATTACTCCTATTATACTGAGTTTGCTAATTGGATTGTATACTTCTACATCAGAGCTATCATTGATTTTTAAACCTAACCCATTTACTATCTCCTCACTTATAATATTATAATCAGCACTGGAGTCTAATACGGTTGTTACTGGTAATTTATGACTCATAAAGTTGTCCAAGGGCTTGATTTCGCAGGATAAAGTTATCATAGTGATGCTTTACTATAATTATATATTCAATAATGTATTTTTTACTTTGCATTAATAAAAATTAATTCAAAATATACAATGGTCAAAACTAATAATAATACTGAGTCAGCTCGTTTTCATCTAATACTAAATCTTTTTATCCGTGAATAATTATTTAAATATTTTTTAGCATTCTCCCAAGTAAAAAATAATTGTCCAATATATAATTCCAATTTATCTTCTTCATCTGAATTATCAATATTAAAATTTATATTCTAAAAAATAAAATAACTTGTAAAATATAATATGACATCAGGAAATTTTAATAGGCAAAAATTTACACAAATTTTCACTTCAAAAATTTCTGCAAATTTCTGACACCTTCGAAAATTTCCGCAAAAAATTTTCGCAACTTTTCACTAAAGCTCCTCATGAATCGAGCCGAGCCTCATAAAGCTTGAGCCGAGCCAAGCCCAAAAGTTTAGGCTTGGCTCGAGCCTAAATTTATAAATTAGGCTTGAGCCGAGCTGAACCTATATAAGTAAGGCTTGGCTTGGCTCACAGGCTCGCGAGCCTTATATTATTCTATCTGTTGCATAACGGATAGAATTTTTATTATTATTCTATCTGTTGCGCAACAGATAAAATTTTTTTATTATTTTATCCGTTGCGCAACGGATAGAATTTTTTATATTATTCTATCCATTGCACAACAGATAAAATTTTTTATTATTATTCTATCCGTTGCGCAACGTATACATGTCGTCAAAAGTAAAAAGTCATTGACTCAACTACTGAAATTTAGTTGCGTCTATGTAATTGCGTCAAAATAATTGCGTCAATTGCGTCAATTGCGTCAATTGCGTCAATTTATCATATGACTCAATTTCAAATTTTTAAATTTTAATTGCGTCTGACTCAATTCAATAGTTTTGACGACATGTATAGCGCAACGGATAGAATTTTTTATTATTATTCTATCTGTTGCGCAATGGATAGAATTTTTTATTATTATTCTATCTGTTGCGTAACGAATAGAATTTTATTATTATTCTATCTGTTGCGCAATGGATAGAATTTTTATTATTATTTTATCCGTTGCGCAACGGATAGAATTTTTTATTATTATTCTATCTGTTGCGCAACGGATAGAATTTTTTATTATTATTTTATCCGTTGCGCAATGGATAGAATTTTTTATTAATTAGAAGTAACATATTGCTAAAATTTTCAAAAATTGCTGTTTTTACTTGTGTACACAAAGTGCCTCTTACTGGTTGAAAATTTATAAAACCTACACCTATCAGGTACCAGATAGGTGTAATATCTGTGCCTAATATCGTACACATATCGGGTATCCGATAGGTATAAAAAATGTTTTTTTACATATATCAGGTACCTGATAAGTGTGAAAAATGTTTTCTCACACCTATCGAGTATTCAATATGTGTATGATATTAGGCACAGATACTACATCTATCTGGTACCCGATAGGTGTAGATTTTATAAATTTTCGACCAGTGTCTAAAAGAACGGAGCCTTTTTGATAACTATAAATTTTTAAAAAAATTAATTACAAAACTCTTCAAAATATCAATTTATAGATTTTACTTACAGGTTTTCGAATTTTTTTTTCAAAATATAATTCCCATTTACTACCCAAAGTGAAAAAAAATTCATTATCAAATTCTCTTAGAAAAAATTCGGCAGATTCTTTGAATTCATCATAATTGAGACATATTTTTTTTTCTAATAGATCTTAAGCAGACTTAATTATCACATATACGTGTTGTCCAAATTCCAAATAATTTGAGATTTGGAACGCCAAAATGCACAAATTACTAGTATTTGGGATTTGGGATTTGGGATTTCGGCAAAAAATACTAATTATAATTTGGGATTTGGGATTTGGGATTTGGGATTTGGGATTTGGGATTTGGGATTTGGGATTTGGGATTTCGGCATTTAGGATTTTGGCATTTGGATTTTGAATTTGGGTGGCAGGTATATTATCACAGCCTATTTATAAAAATTGTTAATATTGCGAACATTTGCGAAATGTTCAAATTTTAATATTATACAAACATCTATACAAGCTTGATCATATGAAAGTATGGCAACTTCTTCTTTAATAATTTTTATTTCTTCTTTCATGTCTTTTTGATTTTTTTTAACTTTTTCTAGAAGTGTTTTTAGATTATCCAATTTCAAAAAAATTCTTCTTGTAACGGCTTGAAATATAAAAAATTTTTAGTCATTTTAATTTTTTTTAAAAATAATTAAACTAATATATTATTATACCATCATTTATTTGATCTACCGAAAACGAGGTTAAGTCTGAATCTTCAGATTCTAGTAGTAGATGTGGAAATAAAAAAGGACGTGAAACTGAAGCCAAAGAAGGGTGTAAAGATAAAACTGAAGAAAGGCGTGAAGCTGAAGCTGAAAAAGGGCGTGAAGCTGAAGCCGAAGAAGGACGCGAGAAAGAAGTACGTGAATATGAAAAGGTACGCAAAGGGTTTTGCTTTTTTTTTTTAAATAATTCGTTCAAATTACTCATTTTAAATAATAAATAAATATTTCATAAAAATAAACAAAAAAAATAGTAATGTTACAGAAAATGCAAGCAAAAAAATTGAAATAAATAGTAATGTTATAGAAACTAATAAAAATATGTGCAGTATTATTTGATTATATTCTAAAGTATGTATATTCGAAAGAATATAGCATATATTATCACACGGTTCCTAATTGGTCACCCGTGATTATTTTTATTGATATTTTCATGGGTTGATATTTTCACGGGTTGATATTTCATGGCAATTTGTAACTATATACTTTATTAATCATTTAATAGATTTACATTATTTGTTAAAACTATTGCTTTTGAATATTAAAGGTTACATTAGAGAAAGTACAATTATTAAATATAGGTGTTCGAATTAGGGGAGATTTCTTGTAAGGGATATTTTAATAGTTATCAGTAATATTTAAAGTATTTATTGTGAAAGATTTTTGTTCTTCATTAATTTTTTTGTAGCTCAACACTTTTATGACGGCAGTTTTATGACCCGAATTATTGGAAAGAACATCNCGTTCAAATTACTCATTTTAAATAATAAATAAATATTTCATAAAAATAAACAAAAAAAATAGTAATGTTACAGAAAATGCAAGCAAAAAAATTGAAATAAATAGTAATGTTATAGAAACTAATAAAAATATGTGCAGTATTATTTGATTATATTCTAAAGTATGTATATTCGAAAGAATATAGCATATATTATCACACGGTTCCTAATTGGTCACCCGTGATTATTTTTATTGATATTTTCATGGGTTGATATTTTCACGGGTTGATATTTCATGGCAATTTGTAACTATATACTTTATTAATCATTTAATAGATTTACATTATTTGTTAAAACTATTGCTTTTGAATATTAAAGGTTACATTAGAGAAAGTACAATTATTAAATATAGGTGTTCGAATTAGGGGAGATTTCTTGTAAGGGATATTTTAATAGTTATCAGTAATATTTAAAGTATTTATTGTGAAAGATTTTTGTTCTTCATTAATTTTTTTGTAGCTCAACACTTTTATGACGGCAGTTTTATGACCCGAATTATTGGAAAGAACATCAAAAGAAATATATCTTGCGTGAATTTACTTACTTTATTTTTTCCTATATGATTTGATCTATACTATATACTGGTCGCTAGCCAATTGGAATTAGGTTGTAAATAAATAATCAACCTCGACCTTTTGTTTTACATCTTTTTGAAAATTTTTATCTGAAACCTGATGCTCATTTAATGAAGTCAATTCAGATTTAAAAGTCAAAGAATTGGACTTCTTTTTATCCATAAAGAAATAAAAAAAAGAAAAACTATAAAAGATTTTCATTATTTTTTTTATTTAATATATTGATCAATCAAAAGTTTACTGAGTTTGCTAAAAGTCTTTTCACGCCATAAAAATAGTTTAAAAAATCAAAAGAAATCACGGGTGTTAGGTCCTGTGAAATAACTATTACGTAACAACTACATCAGGAAATTTTAATAAGCGAAAATTTGCACAAATTTTCACTTCGGAAATTTTTACAAAAAATTTTCGCAATATTTCGCAATATTTTGTAATATTTTTTCAATATTTTGTAATATTTTCGCAATATTTTGCAAAAAATTTCGCAAGATTTCACAAGGTTTCACAAGATTTTCATAATATTTTGCAAAAATTTTTGTAAAATTTCGCAAAATTTTATAATATTTTCATAATATTTCACACAAAATTTTGAAACTTTTCATAATATTTCGTAAGTTTACATTTGTTTTCGTAATTTTTTAAAATTATATTATATTTTTATTTATATTTTTATTTATTTTTTTTACAAAAAAATTTAAAATAATACAAATTTTGAAAAATAAAAAGATTATTTTTTGTTACTATTATTATCACTATTATTTCTTTGATATTATTATTTTTTATTTATCTTTAAAAATATTTACATCAGTAATTTTTATATAACGTTCTATAACGTTATATGAACGGAATATTCGTATTACGTTCTAGAACGACACCTACGTACTAGAACATAACGTTCTAGTACGCTATAAATACGTGCTGTTTGTACTACGTTTATGAACGGTATATATATAACATTATATATCGTCATTTTATAACGTATTACGAACGTTTCGTATTAATAACGTTGTACAGTTTGACCTCTATATAGTCACACTATTGGTAAAAAAAATAAATAGGTGCTTATAAAGAGGTTGTGACTATATAGAGGTTTTTTTATAAAGCATTATTAAGTATTGGTTTCAAAGGGTGTGACTATAAAAACTCTGTGATTATAGAGAGGTTTTTTTACATAGTATTAATAGGTGCTGGTTTTGTGTGAAAGGGTGACTATAAAGAGGTTTTTATATGATGTGACTATATAGGGTGTGACTATAGAGAGGTCAGACTGTATATCGGCGTTCGTATATCGTTAGTCAGAAGTGTTTAATAACGTTAAAGGTACAAAATGTTCATTTTACACTATAAAACGGCGATATATAATAATATTTAGACATCATTTAATAGCGTTTAGCGTTAAATAATATTTTTTATATTTAATTTATTTTTATTTTTTCAAAATATTACATTTTTTTGAATTTAAAATTTGATTTTCAATCTTTATTATTTTCTTTTATTAATTATTATATTACATTTATTATAATTACATATTATTTTATTACATGTATAATAAAGAAATATATTAATAAATATTAATTCGTTACAAATTTTTTAAAATATTAAAGTAATAAATATACTTAATTTTTTTATTTCATTTCGCTTTCATCGTCCATTTGAAATAAATTTATATCATTTTTTTCATTAGAGTCAATATAAATTACGCCAACATCTTCGTTGTTTTCATTCGTATTGTCATTGTTATCCTTTTCTGATTCTGAGAATAATTCCGAGGATGATGATGAAATATAGATATTTTCATTTTCGATTTTATCCTAAATTATAACGATATTTAACCTTTTTTTTTATTTTTTCTGGAGTCTTCAATAAATTAATAATATTTAAATTAAACTTACTATATTTTTTCTTATTTTTGATTTCATTATTTCATCTTTTACTTTTATACCTCCATTATCAGGATTAAGAATTATTTCAATTACTCCTACGGCGAACGCGAGGAGAGGTTTTCCTACCTTATTTTATTACACCATGTTGGTGTTTCTTCGTTGTTGTCATTATTTATTTTTTTATGTAATTTTTCAAATGCTTTTCTAACTTCTTTTTTTTCCTTCCAATCCATTATATCTTTTTGCGTAGCGTTGTTATTAATATTTGGTAGCAAATCTTCACCAAAGGTAGAAAATATTGTCGATTTAATTTTGGCAACCATATTACCTCTCATTGATCGAAGTTTTAATAGCATCTATATTATAAAACATTATCTAACGTCATATTTCACTAAATGTCATTTGATATACGATAAATTATTAATTAAATTATTTACCTTTCCATGAATTTTTTTTTCAAACAAATGATCCCATTTTTTCTCTGAACATTTTGCAAGAAATTCAGAATCGTTTGAATTTAAGTAGTTCTTTGTTTCTTCTTTTAGTTTTTCAATATCCGGATACATATCTGTTTCAATAAAAGGTTTCGATACAGTTTGGGCTATTTTCTGTAAAAATATTTAAAATTAATTTTTATTTATATATGTACATAAAGAAAAATAAAGTATAACATTATTCTTACATTTAAATATGATTCTTCCACTTCNGTATTGTCATTGTTATCCTTTTCTGATTCTGAGAATAATTCCGAGGATGATGATGAAATATAGATATTTTCATTTTCGATTTTATCCTAAATTATAACGATATTTAACCTTTTTTTTTATTTTTTCTGGAGTCTTCAATAAATTAATAATATTTAAATTAAACTTACTATATTTTTTCTTATTTTTGATTTCATTATTTCATCTTTTACTTTTATACCTCCATTATCAGGATTAAGAATTATTTCAATTACTCCTACGGCGAACGCGAGGAGAGGTTTTCCTACCTTATTTTATTACACCATGTTGGTGTTTCTTCGTTGTTGTCATTATTTATTTTTTTATGTAATTTTTCAAATGCTTTTCTAACTTCTTTTTTTTCCTTCCAATCCATTATATCTTTTTGCGTAGCGTTGTTATTAATATTTGGTAGCAAATCTTCACCAAAGGTAGAAAATATTGTCGATTTAATTTTGGCAACCATATTACCTCTCATTGATCGAAGTTTTAATAGCATCTATATTATAAAACATTATCTAACGTCATATTTCACTAAATGTCATTTGATATACGATAAATTATTAATTAAATTATTTACCTTTCCATGAATTTTTTTTTCAAACAAATGATCCCATTTTTTCTCTGAACATTTTGCAAGAAATTCAGAATCGTTTGAATTTAAGTAGTTCTTTGTTTCTTCTTTTAGTTTTTCAATATCCGGATACATATCTGTTTCAATAAAAGGTTTCGATACAGTTTGGGCTATTTTCTGTAAAAATATTTAAAATTAATTTTTATTTATATATGTACATAAAGAAAAATAAAGTATAACATTATTCTTACATTTAAATATGATTCTTCCACTTCCTTATTTTTTTCTTTGGAATTATCTACACTTTTGTGTATTTCAGAGATTTCTTTTTTTATTCCAGTAATGTCTTTTTTTATTTCCAATAGTGTATTCATTATTTTTTGATTTGTTTTTTCATCTAAATTAAAGAAATTCAACATTAATTATATTATAATATATTTAATTATCTTTTAAACCGATATATAACATTTATTACCTTCAAATTTATTGGTTTTCTTTTTTTTGTTTGCTTCAACATCCAATGAAAATAATTCTTATAATCTTCTTGTGGGAATTAGAGAAGATGCGGATTGAGTTGATGCAGTAGGAGTTAACACGGTAAAAGTTGAAACAGAACAAGTTGATTTTGTTGAGGTTGAGCATCAGGAAATTTTAATAGGCGTAATATTCCGTAAACTTTTTGGTCCATAATTTCTCCGGAGAATTACAACACTCACAGAGATCTTCGAAATAATTTTCCGGAGATTTTCGAAACGTAATATTAGATTATTAATACGTTGCGAAAAAAAATCGCATAAATCTACGTAGATTTTACATAAAAATTTACGTTTAATTTCGAAAGTTTTCGTATTTAATTATTTTCGCGATATCAATTTTTACATTAAAATTTTATAATTATTTATTTACATATAATAATATAATAATAAAATAATTCTCTTTATTACGTTATATAATAAAAATAATATTTATACAAATAATATAAATTCTATAATATAAATAATAATAAATTTTAATTCGAATCTTTCCGCTATTCTTACATCGATGGTATTAAATTCATCTTTGATTTTCACGTACTTACGAAATTTATTTTTTTACTCGAAAAACAATTGATTCTCGTAAGATCTAAATGTCTTAAAAATATATCAAGAAAATTAATATGTCATTTGAAAATCTCCGAAATGTTACAAATAAGTAAAAATTAAAATTGTAAGAAATAAATTATATTTGCAACTTACATAACTTACATTTAAAAACTTGTGCATATAATCCTCTTGTCCACTTCATTTTGTTTTAGTAGCCATAATTCTCGATTTAATTTAATTTGTCTATATCTAAAAGAAAATGAAGTATTAATTTGAATCGTTTTGAAAGCCTTCAAAAAAATTATTAAATCTAAACTATTAACAAACCAGTTTTAATTCGAAACACTTTGAAAAATAACGTAAAGTACATAAATAAAGTATTAATATAGTACATAAATAAAGTTAAAGTATTAATATAAACCATTGTTTAATTATATATTTTCTATAACTGTAAAGTAATTCGTAATCTTTAATATATTTTCGAAAAATAATGTTTTCAATAGTAATGACAACTCATATTTAAAATAACAAATACCCGTAGTAAAAATTAACAAATAGTTTAACAGTGTTTCATCTTGATATAGCTAAAAAAATTTGTTTTTTTTATATGAATGACAGTTGTTTTCTTGTTATAGTTAATCTGAATAAAAGGAAATCAAGAATTTATTATAGAGAATGTATAGAAGCATACTATAAAATATACCTTGGGATTTGCATTTATAGAGAGTGCATTTAGAGCGAATAAATATAATAAGTTATTATTATGTATGTATGGTGCATTTAGAGACACTTGTAGATGTATGCGCAATGTAGTGAAATTAAGTTGTAAACAAAAAATCATATTTTCTTTATATATAATTTTTATGTTACACAAACTATAAATTAGATTTTCAAGTAATATTATTTTATTATTAAATTTTACTACAAATATTTTTTTTATATTAAGATGCACTGAATATTATTTATATTATTTGCAATAATATTTTTAATTTTCGGATATAGTCAAACTCCTCTAAGTGCATACTGTCTGGACCATGCAAATTATATGCACTAAGAGGAGTATGCATTTAAAGGGATAGTCATATGACCAACTAAAATTTCTAATCATTGGTCAGATTTTAGATCACATGTAGTGACCAATCAAAAAAAACAATCGAAAAAATAAAATTTTTTTCCTTCCCGAATTTTTGAATTGTAACAATAGGAGTTTGCAAAACACCTCCTTTATTTTTATTACTTATTTTTTTCGGAATTAAAAGATTATCAGTATGTAGCACAAGTTATTTTGAATGTTTTAATCTTTTTTTTTTTATGCCAAAAATAACAAGAACAGTTTTGACAAATCTTCAACAGCATGAACTTTGCTTGAAAAAGCAAAATAATCCTGCCATGACCCAAAAAGATCTTGTTGAGTGGTGTGAATTAACATTTAAGGTAAAAATCGATCAAACAACAGTATCTCGAATATTGAAGCTGTCAAATGAGTTTTTGAATATAGATAAATTGGACAAGCCTCTTCAAAAACGTGCCCGAAATGTAAAATTTCCTGAACTTGAGGATGCGTTACTGGAATGGTGCCTTCGAGCTCAAGGGCAAATACCAATAACAGATCAATTATTAATAGAAAAAGCACAAGTTTTTGCAAATCTCTTATGTATGGATAATAGTGAAATTACTTTTTCAAATGGATGGCTTCGTCAATTTAAGAAACGACACAATTTAAAACAAATTCGAATGCATGGTGAAAGTGGTTCTGTAAATGAACAAACAATTGAAGAGTCCATCAATGACCTCAAACAATTAACAAATAATTATGCATAGAAGGATATCTATAATATGGATGAAACTGGCCTCTTCTTTCGGATGGAACCTGATACAACATTAGCGACTCAACAATTGGCTGGCAAAAAAAAAATAAAGAAAGATTATCAGTTGTTCTTTGCTGCAATGGTGATGGTTCACATAAAATAAAACCACTAATTATTGGTCGAAGTGCTAAACCCCGCTGTTTCAAAAATGTTAACATTGCAAATCTTGGAATAATCTATCGATATAATAAAAAGGCTTGNTTTTGAATATAGATAAATTGGACAAGCCTCTTCAAAAACGTGCCCGAAATGTAAAATTTCCTGAACTTGAGGATGCGTTACTGGAATGGTGCCTTCGAGCTCAAGGGCAAATACCAATAACAGATCAATTATTAATAGAAAAAGCACAAGTTTTTGCAAATCTCTTATGTATGGATAATAGTGAAATTACTTTTTCAAATGGATGGCTTCGTCAATTTAAGAAACGACACAATTTAAAACAAATTCGAATGCATGGTGAAAGTGGTTCTGTAAATGAACAAACAATTGAAGAGTCCATCAATGACCTCAAACAATTAACAAATAATTATGCATAGAAGGATATCTATAATATGGATGAAACTGGCCTCTTCTTTCGGATGGAACCTGATACAACATTAGCGACTCAACAATTGGCTGGCAAAAAAAAAATAAAGAAAGATTATCAGTTGTTCTTTGCTGCAATGGTGATGGTTCACATAAAATAAAACCACTAATTATTGGTCGAAGTGCTAAACCCCGCTGTTTCAAAAATGTTAACATTGCAAATCTTGGAATAATCTATCGATATAATAAAAAGGCTTGAATGACGGCTATTTTATTTCAAGAATGGTTACGTTACTTTGATCAACAAATGCAAGGTCGAAAGGTTCTCCTTCTTCTTGATAATGCACCATCGCATAATGTTATCGGTGTACAATTAAATAATACCACTGTTAAATTTTTACCACCAAATACAACATCCCGATTATAACCTTGTGACGCAGGAATAATTGCATCCTTCAAAATGCACTATCGAAGAAAGTTTGTACGATATTTGTTAGAACAATTTGAAAATGAGATAATATTGAGTAAACTATCAATTTTGGAAGCAATTTTGTTTGCTCGGGAAGCATGGCAAGAAGATGTAACATCTACAACAATTATTAATTGCTTTCGACATGTCAAAATTCGTAATGAAGAGGTAGTAACAACTGTAATGGATAATGATATAAAAGAGGAAAGTGAAGTCACGGCAGAAATAAATCAAGATATCCAATTATTGCGTTATAGAAATCCTATGAATGTTGAAAACTTTTTGAATCCCGATGGCGAAAATGAAATTAATGAGCAATTTACAAATGATGAAATTATCAACCTTGTTTGCAGTTCAAGAGAAACTGAAGAAGACAACGTAGAGAATGAAGAAAACAGTGTAGAAAATGAAGATGACAGTTCAGAACTTCCACCGGTATCAATTAAAGAAGCAACTGAATCATTTGATATTTTGGTACGATTTTTTTTAGGTCAGGAAGATAATTGTTCAAAAGAGATTAATGGTTTGATGAAAATCGGTCATAAATTAAGGGTATTGAAGGTGAAATCACTTGTACAAACGAATTTAGAAGATTATTTAGTTGCTAGAAATGAAATTTAAAGATGCAATCAAATATAAAAAAGATTTAATTTTTTTATGTATGGTGGAAAGGTTTAATAAAGAGTATGAAGATAAAAAGTGAAATAAAATGTAAATGATTTAAAGTCCTTTAATAAAGAAAGCGTTTTATACATTTTGATATTAATTAAACTTTTAGTTATAATTTAGAATTTGATAATAAATTAGACTTGTAAGTTTATTAAACTTTAAATATTATACTGTTATATATTATTGTTATACTATACATTCGCTCATTTTAATAAATTGATAAATTAAAAAGTAATTGCTCCGGACTTAAAAATTTTATTTTTATTAATTTTAGCTCCGGCCGAAATTACAATATATCACGTGATATATGCGTTAAGAAAATATATTTATTATATAAATTTCGGTTGCATAAGCATACAAAGGATTATGCAATAAACATATAAGTCCCACCATGGGACTAGGCCAATAATATGCATTAAGAGGAGTTATGCACTTAGAAGAGATGCACTCAGAGGAGTTTGACTGTAGTTCTGAATTATTTTCTTCATTATTATTTTCTTCATTATTATTTTCTTCTTCATCTTCATTTTCATATGATCTTTTTTTCATATTTTTTATTGCAAGTATTTCTGCATTTTCTCGCATTTTTTCGAGAGATAAAAAGGTAATCTCCTTTTCGATTCTAGACTTTTTGTTTTTGCGTGATTTATTTCTTGGTGCTAGTGATGGTGACGGTAGTGGTGACTTGTTTTCAGATTCGTCCGAAGAGTTACAAAACTCTTCTTCATTGTTTAATTTAAGCTATAAAATTTGTTAGAAAACTTAATAATGGAAATTTAAAGAAAAAATATTATTAAAGAGAATACTTACTAAATTTTCTTCATATTTTTCCTTAATAATATCCTCAGTTATCTTTACGTAACAATTATTAGGGTTAAAAATTATTTGAGTAATCGCGATCGCCCACGCTACGTGAACGTTCGGAACGTCGCATGATTCGCCCCACACTTTATCAATTATACAACTCATATAAGTTGTTTCGGGATCTTTTTCATCAATGGGCTTGAAAATGTTTTTATAACATTCTTTTACGGCCGGCAATTTCTTCCATTCAGAAACTTCCTCGAACTTCGTACTATTGATTGGTGACAATGAGAAAACTTCATGTATGACAGTTTTTACTTTTACACTCAGTCCTCCCCGGATACTTCGAAGCTTTTCGATTATCTATTAAATATTTTCATTTTAATTAATTACAGATCTAAATTTAATTTAATATGTATTTTAAAGAAAGACTTTTATTACAGATTTTCTGATTGTTTTTTCGAAAAAAGACATCCATCTTTTTGTTCCCAACGATCTGTAGAATTCCGGAAATGTCTCTCGGACATATTTTTCTGCGGATTCTCGGAATTCCTTTGGTGTGGGGTAGATACAAGTTTGGAAAAGTTCCTTCGCGGAGTTAGCAATAATTCGCTATATAAAAAGTTATTNGAAAACTTCATGTATGACAGTTTTTACTTTTACACTCAGTCCTCCCCGGATACTTCGAAGCTTTTCGATTATCTATTAAATATTTTCATTTTAATTAATTACAGATCTAAATTTAATTTAATATGTATTTTAAAGAAAGACTTTTATTACAGATTTTCTGATTGTTTTTTCGAAAAAAGACATCCATCTTTTTGTTCCCAACGATCTGTAGAATTCCGGAAATGTCTCTCGGACATATTTTTCTGCGGATTCTCGGAATTCCTTTGGTGTGGGGTAGATACAAGTTTGGAAAAGTTCCTTCGCGGAGTTAGCAATAATTCGCTATATAAAAAGTTATTAGTTATAGAATATAATTATAATTGTAATCTTTCGAAAACATTTAGAAATAATTAATTACTTCATTAAAATCTTTATCGTTTATGTTGAAACTAATATCAGCATCTACTTTTTTAATGTCAATTTTGATAGAGTCTTGGTTTTTAATTACAAGATCAATTTTTTTCTCAAGATCAATGATTTTATGATATATTTTTGTTATAATTTGATCGTTACCACCTGTAACTTCACGATTTCGAATAGATCTAGATCTTGAGCTTGGAATTAGAGCAGTTTAGGTAGCTGTTATTGAAGTAGAAGTTGGAGAAGTTGCAGTAGTTGAGGCGGTTGCGATAATTGGGGTAGTTACGGTAGTTGGAGAAGTCGCAGTAGTTGGAGAGGTCGCAGTAGTTGGAGCAGTTGCGGTAGTTGGAGTAGTTCTATGAGAAAAACGTTTCTTGTAGTTGGGCATGATTCTCTTAAGCCAAATTTGAATTCTCATTTATTAATATTATTTTTTTCATATTATTACGAAAGTGCATTATAACGTAAAGATATATATAGAATTTCATTATTAATATTAAGTACTAGTAGAAATAATCTCAAATATACTTACTTGAATTTAAACGTAGAGATACGAAATATCGAAAAGAATTTTGGTATGAAAAATCAACAAAAAACAGTAAAACAATAGAAAAAATGGGGTAATATGCAGTGTGGAAAGTTAAATGATAAAAAAACATTATGAAGGATTGTATATTTAAAAGAATGTATTAGTTATTATTATTTTCATAAAGTGTAAAGTGTCGAAAGCATTTAATATCATACTCCTAGCATGTAAGATGAAAGGAGAATGAGATATTGATCTTCATTATATCAGGATTTACATTATATTTTGTAAACTGTATTACGGTTAGTTATATCAAGTATATCAATACGCATTTATTGTCCAAAAAAGATTATAATCTTTATCTTTATTTCCTGTTATATCATGAAATATTGTATTCATTGTATTCTTATTTACCATAAATTATAGCAAGTGATAATGTCTTTATTTTCTTGTTATATCACGAAATATA
>PQFF01000325.1:212364-229341 GCA_003547095.1 Diversispora epigaea | reverse complement strand
TTTTTTTTTTTTTTTTTTTTTTTGATGGCTAACATGATTGTATCTTTATTTAATTTTATTATGATAGTAACAAACTGCAATAATAGAATGAAACCGTAGGGAATAAAACAAAAAAAATAAAAATAAAGCTAGAGCTAATTCTCATAAAAAAACAATTTTACAGATCAACCCACGACCCAATTGTGCTAAAGACCATGAAACATGATCTCAAGAGGAAACTCCACGTTACCAATATTATTATTACGGACTATAGCCCGTGCCCCCGAGCGGTAAAAAAAGAATTACTGAGGTACTAAGCGCAAATGTTTTTTGTATCAGCTCACATCAAAAGACTGCTCTCTTATCACTCCATCTGGAATTATATAGAGGCGTTCTAGGACGCTATATATACGAAACATCTGGAGAACGCATTAGAACAGTGCGTTCTAGTACGCTATATATACAAAACGTTCGGAGAACGCACTAGAACGGTACGTTCTAGTACGCTATATATACAAAACGTTCGGAGAACGCACTAGAATGGTGCGTTCTAGTACGCTATATATACGAAGCGTTCGAAGAACGCACTAGAACGGCATATTTAATACGCTATAGATCAGTGTATTTTGGACGCACTAGAACGTTTATATTTAATTCCTGATGTATTTAGTTTTTGCTGAGATTGAAAAAATCATTGATACAAATATTATAGATCCAAATATTCGGGCAAATATTATAATTATAAATATAATATGTAATATATATTTTGTAAAAATAAAATTTATATTCACTAATAAAATAAAAATCAAATAATAGAAAGAATTCAATGAATCTCAAATTTTGAAACGATATCTTCGTAGAGATTTTAGTAAACAATTACAAATTGATGATTTAGGAAATGCTATTCATAATTCATATATAAGTCACTGTTTACGATATGCATTTGGTGATTGTGATCAAAGTCATTCTGAAATTTGTTAGAATTGTGAAAACTTGTTAGAATTTTTTACAAAATTACATGATAATTTGGATGTAATTCATTATCAAGCTCTTGAAAAATATCGAAAATAGCTAATCGTAAAACATATTTGAATGCTCAATTGAATTTAAAACTCTTACAACTTAATTTAGATGGTGCTTTGTTAATCGTGGATTATAAAATAAAAATCCTACCCAAAAGTACTAGAGAAACAAAATCTGAGTTTTTTGGCAAAAAAGGATAGAGTCTTTACTCTATACTTATTTATACTAAAGATCCTGAGACAAATAATCTTGATATACAAACATATAATCACTGGTCAAATGATACCAAACAAGATGCTTGATTTACAGCATCTTCATTACATAGTGTAATAGAAATACTTGAAAAGAAACCAAGATGGATTACTATAATTTCAGATAATGGTTCTCATTATCATAACACTGAATTGATGATTATTTTATTATACTGGAAAGAGTGGTATAATATCAATATAAAAAATTGGATATTTTTAGAAGCGGGAGAGACAAAGACTATAATAGACTCTCATCACGCTATTACCGGATGAAATTACCATAGTAGAAATATATTGAAACATATAACCATTATATTATTTAACCCTATATTTTATTAGAAATAATTAATTAACAGATGAAATTATAAATATTAAGATAGTAATTTTATTAATAATACTTAATAACATTTATTAACATATAAATAGGAAGTTAAATAGTTTAGTTATACAAGATGTAAGTAACACAAGTCACATGTTCACGTAATATAGTTACACAAATATTATATAATTAGTTATCATTAATTAGTATTACTTAGTAACAATTATTATTGCATAGTATTAATTAGCATTAACCATTAATATAACATATAGTATATATTTAGCAGGTTATATGATAAATATATTGACCAATGATATTAGTGCACAGTAGTCTAGAAAAATATAAAAAGGGAACTTATTCGATTTGATTCCCTTAGTTAATTTTTGAATTGTTAATTTTCAGTTTTAGTTCAAACGAAGTTAATATTATAATTATGAATATAATTGTATTATTAGGAAGTAAACATTAAATAAAATGTTAATAAATAATAAATAAAATAATTGAACTGATTTAAGTATTTATTTGAAATAATGTTTATTAAAATTATTTAATAATAAAGGAAATACTAATAGATTAAAGATGTAATCTTTAATAAAATATGGAAGTATCTTAAATATAAATTATAAGGAAGTTTGTTGTAAAGGAAGTTCTTGAATAAAGGAAGTTATTTAATTAATAATAAAGGGATTTATTATTAATAAAGGAAGTTAATAATATAGGAAGTTATTAATAAAAGTAATTATTACTGATAAAGTTATTAATGGAAGTAGCGAAGTTGTAATGACTTAAAAGAATAATTAGTTTGTTAGTTCTAACTAAAAACTAACTGGTGCCTTCTAAAAATAAAGAAATGACCAAACTGAAAGTCTTGTACCTAACGGGAAGGACTATAAACTCCTTAAAAGAATCATAAATGGGAAGTATGAAAGTACATCCGCGACAACGCTCAAGTAATAAAAAATATTTTTTTTTGAATTTTTTTATTTGATTTATTTGAAAAACTACAACTAAATTAATTTCGACAAGATAACACATACTATCAAAAGATATGTAAAACTTGGACATGATATTACATCTGGTGAAGATATTGAAAATGCTATCAAAGGTTTAGCAGATACACATGTAGCACATATCCAACCTGATCATTCACAAAGTTTGTATATATAGTTAAAATCGAAAAAATAAATCTTATTTCAAATACTAAATAAAAATTTTGTTTTTATATTATTTCTAATAAATCAGAATATAAATAAAAAATTAAGTACTATTCTAGGAATTACAAATTGGGCAGAATGGACATGGTCAAATGATGAAAATGATATAGGATATATTTATGAAAAGGCTTTACCGGGTTTTGGTACATTGAATAAATTTTCACCATATCAAATACAAAAAATTTCTAAAGAAAGAATTTTTGTAAAACCCAATCTAATAATTAGTCAATATACAAAATCAAATAAATTATGAACAACATCAATTATTGAAAAGAAAGGTACATATGTTTTATTTCGAAATAAAATTCTATAAACTTATACTAATTGATTTAATATTATTTAGACAATGCAGAAAATAATGAATTAGTAAGCAGATTCACGAACAAAATCAACTTTTTTTTTTATAACAACATAATCAAATATTTCAAATAAATTCAAGGAAATAAAAATTATGAACTTACTGGATCGTTCGTTAATAGATATTATTCTTAAATCAAAAAGGTAACTTTTTTTTTTACTTGAATCTGATTTCAAAATTTATTCCATATTTAAATCTTTATTTATATCTTTTTTTTTGTTTTTTATAAAATATATATATTTAGTCATATAAAGGGTGGGCACTCAAAGAAAATCAAAAAAATCGAACATTAATAAAAAAAATAATTCCTGAAATTAAAATATTACTTAAATGTATGTTTTATACTGAAACAGCTAATCCTAGACAAAAAATGTCAACTCAAGAAATACGTGAGGAACTTTTACAACATAAAAATAGAGGAGAAATAAATATAGAAAATATTCCCAAGGAATTAACAATCGCTAATTGGATCACAACATTTTCACGAAAATGGAAACAATTTATGGCTCTGAGAAATATAGAAGAGGCAGAAAAAGAATAGAAAAGGCATTATATTATTACTTTGAGAATAATAAAAAAATAAATAAAAATAAATAAATAAATTTTATACGTTAAATCATAAATCGTAATGTAAAATCGTAAAGTTAAAGGATAGGAATCTGACGTGCGTACAAATAAAAGTCTTTTTTTTATTAACGAAAAGAGTTTTTTTTTTTGTAGAAAATGAATTTCAGACCATTTCTACAATAGATCGTATATAAAATATGAAGGTTCTACAAATTTTTAAACTTTTTACATTTGCGGATCTTTTTATATTATTTTTTTTACTTATAAATTTTGATTTTTTTTGCCCCAAATTATTATAATAAATTTATGCCAATCTTATCTGAATCAGCAATTAATTTATCTAATTAGTTTTAATCTATTTAAATTCGTTCTATTTTAATTATTTGATTTTTTTTTTTATTTAACTTATTAAAAACTATTATTTATTTAATTATTTGTGGTGTTGGCCGGGATTCACCTTCAAAGGAATCAGGGTAACAGACAACTAATAGTAGGGAAAACAAAGTATAAAGATCACACAGCAATTATACGTGATGTGCCAAAGTTGCAAGGGTTTTATATTAAAAAGAAATATAAAGAATGAAGGTTTTATAATTGGGGATTTATTCGAAAGAGGCTTTAGGGTGAGATTTTATAAATGTATTCACCAAGAATACTAACAAACTTAACAAATATTCACTAAGAATTCAAATTACACAATCATTTATTAATAACATAGGAATCCTATCCTAATTAACATCAATTTACTGAGTTATTTCTCAACTCAGGAGTTAACATACAAGTTCAATTGAAGTTTAACTAAAAGGAAAACTTATCCTTTAAATACATGTTAATTTATGTTCTAATTTATGTTCCCATCTATGTCAAAATGTATGTTCCATCTAATGATCCTAATTATATTCTCATGTATATTCCATCTAATGATCTGTACTATGTTCTAGATTATGATCTGTACTATGTTCTAGATTATGATCTGTACTATGTTCTAGATTATGATCTNAAAGTTGCAAGGGTTTTATATTAAAAAGAAATATAAAGAATGAAGGTTTTATAATTGGGGATTTATTCGAAAGAGGCTTTAGGGTGAGATTTTATAAATGTATTCACCAAGAATACTAACAAACTTAACAAATATTCACTAAGAATTCAAATTACACAATCATTTATTAATAACATAGGAATCCTATCCTAATTAACATCAATTTACTGAGTTATTTCTCAACTCAGGAGTTAACATACAAGTTCAATTGAAGTTTAACTAAAAGGAAAACTTATCCTTTAAATACATGTTAATTTATGTTCTAATTTATGTTCCCATCTATGTCAAAATGTATGTTCCATCTAATGATCCTAATTATATTCTCATGTATATTCCATCTAATGATCTGTACTATGTTCTAGATTATGATCTATACTCCAGATCTACTTACAAATTTATCTAAGAACTAATTTAATAATAAACTGTAATTTGTAATACATGACTATAAATAATTGTTACTAATAATAGATATAATGTTATAATAATAAAAACTATGTAAATAATAATAAAGAATTAATAAAAATACTAATTAATAATAATATAATAATAATATGTAATAAGAGAATATAATAAAATAATAAAGATAATTAAAAAAATAAAAATAAAATTAAACAGTCTAACAGTGGTCACTGAGGAACCGCAAAAAGAAACGAATAAATAAAATAGTGTATGAATCATATCCGGAATTTTTTTAATCTGGTGTTACTGGATAGAATTACTATAACAGAAATATATCAAATTATATAACCATTATATTATTTAACCTTGTTTTTTTTTTTAACCAACGGAGTCTCGCTTCAATACGTTTATTAATAATTTGCAGAGCTGTTATAATAACGAGCTCTTTAAAAGTAAACTTTTAGAACAAAAAAATTACATATAGAAGCTTGCTAAAATTAAAATAAATTCTAGTCTACCGCATGGCTCACCGTTGCCAGTTGGTACTGATAACTGACTTGCCAAGACCCGTCCCCGTCCTCTCATGACCAATCTGAGCATAAGATTGCCGGGATCGTGCCCGAATGGCACTCTCAGTTAAAAGAAAAAAAAGTTCGGTTCCCCCTTCTTGACTGACATTAACCCATATAAAAATTCTACCTACTAACTGAAATAAAACCCATAAAAAATAAAAAATAAAAGAAAATAACATTCCTATTTGCAAAAATAAAACCAAAAGAAATTCGTTGAGCTCATCCTTCATATTAATTCCTCCTTTGTGGCAAAAAATCGAACGGGTCTAACGTCTGCTGTTTATTTTTAACGATACACTCGTTGCAAAAAGTGACCAGGCATGTACCCAAATTCTCCTTGTTTGCCGATTAAACTACCTGAGCTCATTCCACCCCACGTGACTGACAAATAACTGGTCTGACATATGTTATTTAGACCCCATAAAAGTCCACCTAATATAGGCAAGTGATCATGCATGCCTCCCTATGTTCCGCCTATTATAAAGAAATTAATGGTCTGACATATGTTATTTAGACACCACAGGAAAAAACACCCGTTTAATCTAAATGCGGGCAAGTGATCATGCATGCCTCCCTAAAACCCCTTATTTGGACGAAATCGGATCCACGTGACAAAAATCAGGGTCCAACTGATTTTTGTATTCTTCCCATTATTTTGTTTTGGCCGCAGTAATTAAAGAAAGTATTTCGCCGTTATTTTGAAAAACTTTTTCTGTTGAGGTTTTTGTAAGAACTTCTTTAATAGAGATTTCAAGCTTCCAACCGTTCGTTACTGGACTCCTCTTTACCTTTTGGCCGACGTGGGCAGGCTACCCAAGGACCAGTTCGTTAACGTCTTCTTGCCCGAAAATATCTTTCCCTCAGTAAAAGACCTCTACAAAGGTATTTAGCAGTATATTAGGTTATCCACCCAGTCTCGTCCGGCAGAGCCCCTTGCCTCAAACCAGGCGGTACTAAATACCTAAGCTTTGGTCTTTTATTATAAGTTTCAACCTTTTTTATATAGCGTCGAACTTCTGAAAAAATTTTTTGTTTATCGCAAATTTATGGTTTGAATGATCACCGGAAAGAGTGATATTATTTAACCTTGTATTTTATTAGAATAATTATTTAACAAATGAAAATATAAATATTAACATAGTAATTTATTTAATAACGATTAGCAATAATTAGTAATATTTATTAACATGTAAATAGTAAGCAAAATAGTTTAGTTGCACAAAATATAAGTAACACAAGTCACATTTTCACGTGACATAGTTACACAAATATTATATAACTATTATTAATTATCATTAATTAGTATTACTTAGTAGCAATTATTATTACATAGTATTAATTAACATTAATTATTAGTATAACCTATAGTATATATTTAGTAAGTCATATAGTAAATATATTAACCAGTAGTATTAATGCACAGTAGTCTAACAAGTATAAAAAGGGAACTTATTCGACTTGGTTTCCTCAGCTTTTTAGCAGTTTAGCTTTTTAGCTCAAAGGAAGTAAATATTATAATTATAAAAATATAATTGTATTATTAGGAAGTGACCATTAAATAAAATATTAATAAATATTAAATAAAATAATTAAAGAGATTTATTATCGTATTTATTTGATATAATGTTTATTAAAATTGTTTAATAAAGGAAGTACTAATGAATTAAAGATGATATCTTTAATAAAAGATGGAAGTATCTAAAGTATAAATTATAAGGAAATTATCTATAAAGGAAGTTCTAAGATTAATAATAAAAGGATTTATTATTAAAGGAAGTTATTAATATATGAAATTATTAATAGAAGTAATTATTAATAATAAAGTTATTAATAATGGAAGTAACAAAGTTATAATGACTTGGAAGAATAATTAGTTTGTTAGTTCTAACTAAAAACTAACTGGTGCCTTCTAAAAGTAAAGAGATAACTAAACTAAAAGTCTTGTACCTAACGGGAAGGACTATAAACTCCTTAAAAGAACCGTAAGTGGAAAGTATGAAAGTACACCTGCGACACCGGGCAACAATAACAACAACAACCTAGAAGAAGGACAACAAGAGAAAAACCCACCTCTCGAACTTGCGGAAAGCCAAAAGAGAGTACCGACACCATTGCCGTTAACCGAAGCCACTGACGAACAACTCTAGGAGACACAAGAAAGAATAAATTGAGAAAACGAACTCTGGGAACAAAGAGAATTTGGCTCTGGACCTTTTACTACACAAGAATATTTAGCACAAAACCTTGAAACCGTTCGCCGTCTAGAGGAAGAAGTCGAATAACTTGAAACCGAACGTTGTTACCGGATGAAATTACCATAATAGAAATATATATTAAAACATATAACCATCATATTATTTAATCCTATATTTTATTAGAAATAATTAATTAACAGATAAAATTATAAATATCAAGATAATAATTTTATTAATAACAATTAGTAATACTTAATAACATTTATTAACATATAAATAAGAAGTCAAATAGTTTAGTCACACAAAATGTAAGTAACACAAGTCACATGTTCACGTGATACAGTTACACAAATATTGTATAAATATTAGTAATTAGTATTACTTAGTAACAATTATTATTACATAACATTAAGTAGCATTAACTATTAGTATAACATATAATATATATTTAGCAAGTTACATGATAAATAAATTAATCAATGATATTAATGCACAGTAGTATAGAAAAATATAAAAAGGGAATTTATTTGATTTGGTTCTCTTAGCTAGTTAATCTCTGAATTGTTAATTTTCAGTTTTAGCTCAAAGGAAGTTAATATTATAATTATAAAAATATAATTGTATTATTAGGAAGTAATCATTAAATAAAATATTAATAAAAGTTAAAATAAAATAATTAAAATAATTTATTATCGTATTTATTTTGATATAATGTTTATTAAAATTGTTTAATAAAGGAAGTACTAAAATATTAAAGATATAATCTTTAATAAAGTATAGAAGTAACTGAAATATGAATTATAAGGAAGTTATCTATAAAGGAAGTTCGTAATAAAGGAAGTTCTAAGATTAATAATAAAAGGATTTATTATTAAAGGAAGTTATTAATAGATGAAGTCATTAATAAAAGTAATTGTTAATAATGAAGTTATTAATGAAAGTAACGAAGTTATAATGACTTAAAAGAATAATTAGTTTGTTAGTTCTAACTAAAAACTAACTGGTGCCTTCTAAATATAAAGTGATAACCAAACTAAAAGTCTTGTACCTAACGGGAAGGACTATAAACTTCTTAAAAGAACCGTAAATGGGAAGTATGAAAGTACATTTGCGACACCGCATACAAATTAAAGTTACCATATAACTTGAAAATTCACCCTGTATTCTACGTATCATTATTGAAACCATTAATGAAAATCCTGATGATTTTGACAGACCAGAACCACCTCCATTAGAAATAGTTGAAAAAAATGAAGAACTGGAATATGAAGTGGAAAAGATATTGAATACTAAAACTATCTGTCGCAAACAATATTATTTAATCAAATGAGTTGGATATCTTTTATATGACACTACTTGGGAACCAGTTGAAAACTTAACCAATATTAAAGAAAGGATAGCTGAGTTTGAAAGTAATTAACGAGGACGTTAATTTTTTAAGAAGGGGAGAATGTAACGATTCCACCTACACCCCCTGTATTTTTCTGTTTTTAACTTTAACTTATTTTATTATCTATTTTTATTATATTAATAATGATTGTCAAATATTAACATGTTGGAAACATGTTCTGATAAATGATCAAGTTGATCAAAGAGATTATCGATTTAATCTGTAATTGACAATCACATATATAACCATTTATATTATTTATTTTTACATTTATATTTTATATTTCATTTATTATATATGAATTACCTAGTCCAGATATAGTTCTAAGAACCTATGATTATATATATTGTCAGGCGCAATTTGGATGACAAAGAGATATAGTTTATTTAGACAGGGTATTTTAATATAATTAAGCTGGAGTTATCGGTTACTTCGTGAAGAGTACACAATTCAATTCACTTCAAATTTCAAGGCTAAACTATATCAATGTATTGCGTAAGTTCTTTGTTGCAGTTTACGTTGTTTAGTCTACACCAAGTTAGTTTGTGACTTATACAAGGTGTATTGAATAATAAAAGATAAGAGATAAAATAACAGGTATAATTCCAATAAGATATAACTTTATTTAATAACAGGAAATAAGATAAATATAAGATAAATATAATAAATTCGTTAAAAGAAAATAATAAAAGGAATATGATCAAGTCTACACAAGACTTCAAAAGAATAAACTATAAACTAAAAGAAAAACTATCTGAAAACTAAAATCTTCACTACTCTGACTAGAGGCAAAACTACTCATATTTATATTCTTTAAAATACTGTGCCTCAATTCTAATCAATTTACTTTCGCTACGCGATCTACTAATTCGTGACAGGGGATGATTATCAGAGGTGAATATTTACTTATCACATTTACACAAAAGATGATCATCAGGGTAATTATCTCAGGTAATCATCTCATGTTACATAGATGCTCATCAGAGGTAACTACCTCTTGTACTACTATTTCTAAATTAGATAAACAATAAATAAAAATAAATAATAAATAAAAAATAAGCTGATAATATAATATTAAAATATAAAATAAAATAAAATAATAAAAATTTGCGCCACAATTATTTCTTCCTTTAGAGTTGAGCTCCTGCGAAACTATTTTCATGTTTCTTAATTCTTTCACATTTAATAAGGAACTCTTCAAACTCTCTTTCATTTAACTGATAAAGCCATCGAGGGGTGACTTTGGTAACTAATTTGATAGGAAATTCTTCTATAACTTTAAATAGTTGGTTTGCTCTTCGAGCAATTTGTCTCAACCTTGGTATATTTTGTTGACTATAACCTTGTAAGTATTTGGTTACATCTCTCTTTGAAGTTGTTTGGTTTCGTTTTTCAATTATGCTTCCTATCAATGAATAGGCTAAGAGTCTTTGTCCATTTGGATTATTGTAATTTTCTACATAAGTTAATAATACTTGTAGATCTGTTTCAAGATAAATATCGAAGCAAAAATCAAGATTTGCTGAAAAAATATCCTCGATATAAATATCAAAATTAATTTTTCTAATTTGGGTTGATGGAATAATTGTAGTGTTTTCTAAATTACTAATTGTTAAATTTTCATTGGTCATTCTGATATTAATTTCACTCATGTTTTCGGGGAAATTATAATATAATTCAATTAATTTTTGTTGAAGATTTTGAAGAAAAGCCATCGTCTCCTTAAATTTTACCTTTAATTATTAGGTGTATTTATAATTTTTAATAATTTGATCGGCAAATTATTATTTCCTAATTTTAGTATCCTTTGGTACCACTAATTTGTTGATTGTCTCTGTTTGTAGTGTCTTAATAAACTTGTATTAATTGGTTGTCCAATTTTGGTAGGATCAATTTTGTCTCGTAACACTACTGTTTTGTCACCTAATTTCTTGTGTACATAATATGGTCCAGTCCATCTTAATGTAAATTTATCACCATGTACATTCTGTTTTGCGGCATCATATAAGATTACTAGGTCATTTACTTCAAATCTTATTACCTTTTCTAATTTCTTTGACCTTTCTACTTGCATTTGTTGGACTGATTCAATATTGTCTTTGGCCAATATTAATGCATCTGTAAATGTTCCAAGTATGTGGCTTATTCGTCTTGATAAGACTTCTTCGTATGAACTTTCTGTTTCAGTTCCTTTTATAAGTTCTAAATCAATTGGAAGTTGAGCTTCTCTCCCATACAAAAGAAAGAATGGACTAAACCTAGTTGTTGAATGTTTTAGTGTTCGGTAAGCAAATAAGACTGAAGGAATAAGATCATCCCATTCTGCTGTTCCATCGTTTACACATTTATGTAAAGCTCTACAAAGTGTTCCATTAAATCTTTCAGTTAATCCATTGGTTTGCGGATGGTAGGTTGCAGCTAACTTATGTCGAAATCCTACTTCCTCTTTCAATAGTTTTATCACTCTTCCAAGAAATGCAGTACCGTGATCTGATAATATATTTGTTGGTACACCATGTTTTGTGATAATTTCTTCATATAAAAATTTAGCAACTTCATTTGCTGTGGCTACTTTTAATGGTCGGGCTTCAGGCCACTTAGTTAAGTAATCTGTTGCAACTATTATATATCTATTTCCTTTACTAGATACTTTCAAAGGTCCTACAAAATCTATTCCTATTTGTTCAAAGGGGTTTACTACTTTAATGGGGATAATGGTTTGGTCCTTTTGTGGTTTTCCTATTCTTTGACACACATCACACGTTTCTATATATTCTCTAATGTCTTTCCCCATTGTAGGCCAATAATAATTTTTCATTACATTTTCAACTGTTTTCTTTATACCAAAATGTCCTCCTCCTAAAGGTGATGAATGATAATTATATAATAATTTATCTTTGTCCTGCAAAGATATAACTCGTAACAAATTCTCTGGGTTCCTTTTATTTAATTTAAACAATATGCCGTTTTTAACCGTATAATATATAGCCATTTTTGATAACCGTTGTTTCTTTTGAGTATTAAAATCTAATGGGGATTCGTGTTTTGTCAAGTAATCTACCAATGTTTGATACGTCTTTGTATCCATTTTATTTTCCTCTAAATTATAAATTAATGTAAAAAGGTAATCAAACTATCTACGGGGTTTGTTTCTAAGCGGGATAACGCATCTGCGTTGGTATGACTACTTCCTTTTCTACGAATTATGGTATATGGTTCATACTCGGATAAATGAATAATCCATCGCGCTAATCGACCTTTTGGATTATTATGCTTCTTGAGCCAAGGTATGGCCTCATGATCGGTTACTATGCTAAAAGATGATCCTTGCAAGAAATGATAAAAATGTTTGGTGGCCCAAATGACGGCTAGGCATTCTTTCTCAGTTACGGTATAATGTGTCTCGGCTATTGTTAAAACTCGGCTGGCATATGCTATTACTCTCTCATGTCCTTCATCATCCTTTTGTGATAAAACGGCTCCTACTGCATAATTTGAAGCATCAGTATAAAGAATATACGGCTTATTTATATCTGGATACACAACTATAGGCTGAGTTGTTAAGCACTTTCGCAAATGTTCAAATGCATCTTCATGGTCTTCAGTCCAGCAGAAGACTTCATCTTGTTTTGTTAGATTGTATAAAGGTCTAGCAATTTTTGAAAAATCTTTGATAAATCGCCTGTAATAAGAGGCAAGACCTAGGAATGATCGAACCTTTCCTTTCGAGGTTGGTCGGGTACAGTTTTTAATCTTTTCCACTAAAAATGGATTTGGCTGGATTCCTTCCTTTGACACCATATGTCCCAAAAATAATATTTGTTTCTGGTAAAAATCACATTTGTCTGGGTTTAACTTTAATCCGGCTTTCATTAAAAGCTGAAAAACTTGTTTCAAATGTTCAGCATGTTCTTCTACTGTTTTTGAAAATATGATTATATCATCCATATAGACCAGGACAAACTTCCAAAGGACGTCATAAAGTACATTATCCATTAATCTCTGGAATGTGGCAGGCGCATTCATTAAACCGAATGGCATCACTGTAAACTCATATGTACCAAATCGAGTACTAAACGCTGTTTTCTCTTGGTCTTGAGGGTCCATTGTTACTTGTCAGAATCCTGATGTTAAATCAAGTGTTGAAAAATAAACACTGTGGGCGAAGGCGTCAAGCATATCAGAAATTCTTGGTAAGGGGTAGGCATCAGGTTTGGTAACCTTATTTAACTTTCGATAATCAATTACCAATCTTAATTTACCATTTGCTTTTCCTACAACTAATGCAGGAGAGGTCCAAGGACTTTTAGAAGGTACTATTAAGTTTTGTTGCTTTAGTCTTTCTATTTCTTCCTTTAAGAAATTGCTATGGAGTGGAGATAATTTATAAGGATGTTGTCGTATTGGTCGCACGTCTTCAGTTTTTATTTGATGCGTAATTACATCAGTTCGTCCTAATTCATCAATATCATGAGCGACAACTTGTGGATATTGTTGTAAAAGATTTTCAACAACTTCTCGATGTTCATTGTCTGCTAACTTTTCAGATCCTCCCATAACCAAATTGGAGTGAGCAGTTTGTATTTCTCGGGTGGGGATTACTTGTAAAACACACCATCTGTCATAATCCTCTTTGCATTGTTTGCATTCCTCTTCTTTTGTTTTTAATTGTTTTAAACACCAACAGGATTTATTTGGTCCTTGAAACCAATGTTTATTTTCGCGTCTATATTTCTGGTTTATTAACCATGGATGGAATTGTTGATATTTAAAATGGTATTCTTCCCATGTGAAGGTATCACGATCTATTTCGATTCCTAAGGGGGTGAATCGGTAGAAGTGATTATCAGGACTTTCCTCTTCAGTAACTATTAAGGACTTTATTTCTTCTCCTTCCTCTTCTTCATCGGAAGATTCTTCTTCTTCGTCTTCACTTTCTTCTTCTTCTTCTATTTCATCTATTTTACTGTTCATAAGTTTTGGTGATAGAACAGTATTTCTACAGGAGACTTCAACAGTTCGTTGGGCATCAGATACAATAACCTTAGAACTATTGTAATCAATAACTGCTTTGGCTTTTCGTAACCAATCAGTTCCTAATACTAGGGTATATGCATTTGTATCTATTACTTCTACTTCTGTAGAAACTACTACGTCTCCTAAATGTACAGGTAAATCACTAATGATTCCTAAACTTGACTTCTTGTCTCCATGTATGCCAGTNCGTATAATATATAGCCATTTTTGATAACCGTTGTTTCTTTTGAGTATTAAAATCTAATGGGGATTCGTGTTTTGTCAAGTAATCTACCAATGTTTGATACGTCTTTGTATCCATTTTATTTTCCTCTAAATTATAAATTAATGTAAAAAGGTAATCAAACTATCTACGGGGTTTGTTTCTAAGCGGGATAACGCATCTGCGTTGGTATGACTACTTCCTTTTCTACGAATTATTGTATATGGTTCATACTCAGATAAATGAATAATCCATCGCGCTAATCGACCTTTTGGATTATTATGCTTCTTGAGCCAAGGTATGGCCTCATGATCGGTTACTATGCTAAAAGATGATCCTTGCAAGAAATGATAAAAATGTTTGGTGGCCCAAATGACGGCTAGGCATTCTTTCTCAGTTACGGTATAATGTGTCTCGGCTATTGTTAAAACTCGGCTGGCATATGCTATTACTCTCTCATGTCCTTCATCATCCTTTTGTGATAAAACGGCTCCTACTGCATAATTTGAAGCATCAGTATAAAGAATATACGGCTTATTTATATCTGGATACACAACTATAGGCTGAGTTGTTAAGCACTTTCGCAAATGTTCAAATGCATCTTCATGGTCTTCAGTCCAGCAGAAGACTTCATCTTGTTTTGTTAGATTGTATAAAGGTCTAGCAATTTTTGAAAAATCTTTGATAAATCGCCTGTAATAAGAGGCAAGACCTAGGAATGATCGAACCTTTCCTTTCGAGGTTGGTCGGGTACAGTTTTTAATCTTTTCCACTAAAAATGGATTTGGCTGGATTCCTTCCTTTGACACCATATGTCCCAAAAATAATATTTGTTTCTGGTAAAAATCACATTTGTCTGGGTTTAACTTTAATCCGGCTTTCATTAAAAGCTGAAAAACTTGTTTCAAATGTTCAGCATGTTCTTCTACTGTTTTTGAAAATATGATTATATCATCCATATAGACCAGGACAAACTTCCAAAGGACGTCATAAAGTACATTATCCATTAATCTCTGGAATGTGGCAGGCGCATTCATTAAACCGAATGGCATCACTGTAAACTCATATGTACCAAATCGAGTACTAAACGCTGTTTTCTCTTGGTCTTGAGGGTCCATTGTTACTTGCCAGAATCCTGATGTTAAATCAAGTGTTGAAAAATAAACACTGTGGGCGAAGGCGTCAAGCATATCAGAAATTCTTGGTAAGGGGTAGGCATCAGGTTTGGTAACCTTATTTAACTTTCGATAATCAATTACCAATCTTAATTTACCATTTGCTTTTCCTACAACTAATGCAGGAGAGGTCCAAGGACTTTTAGAAGGTACTATTAAGTTTTGTTGCTTTAGTCTTTCTATTTCTTCCTTTAAGAAATTGCTATGGAGTGGAGATAATTTATAAGGATGTTGTCGTATTGGTCGCACGTCTTCAGTTTTTATTTGATGCGTAATTACATCAGTTCGTCCTAATTCATCAATATCATGAGCGACAACTTGTGGATATTGTTGTAAAAGATTTTCAACAACTTCTCGATGTTCATTGTCTGCTAACTTTTCAGATCCTCCCATAACCAAATTGGAGTGAGCAGTTTGTATTTCTCGGGTGGGGATTACTTGTAAAACACACCATCTGTCATAATCCTCTTTGCATTGTTTGCATTCCTCTTCTTTTGTTTTTAATTGTTTTAAACACCAACAGGATTTATTTGGTCCTTGAAACCAATGTTTATTTTCGCGTCTATATTTCTGGTTTATTAACCATGGATGGAATTGTTGATATTTAAAATGGTATTCTTCCCATGTGAAGGTATCACGATCTATTTCGATTCCTAAGGGGGTGAATCGGTAGAAGTGATTATCAGGACTTTCCTCTTCAGTAACTATTAAGGACTTTATTTCTTCTCCTTCCTCTTCTTCATCGGAAGATTCTTCTTCTTCGTCTTCACTTTCTTCTTCTTCTTCTATTTCATCTATTTTACTGTTCATAAGTTTTGGTGATAGAACAGTATTTCTACAGGAGACTTCAACAGTTCGTTGGGCATCAGATACAATAACCTTAGAACTATTGTAATCAATAACTGCTTTGGCTTTTCGTAACCAATCAGTTCCTAATACTAGGGTATATGCATTTGTATCTATTACTTCTACTTCTGTAGAAACTACTACGTCTCCTAAATGTACAGGTAAATCACTAATGATTCCTAAACTTGACTTCTTGTCTCCATGTATGCCAGTAATAAGTCGTGTAGAAACTTTATCTGGTTTTCTAGAAATATGGTCTGCAAATCGTTTAGAAATAATGCTAACTGAAGATCCACTATCTAGGATTACATCTATAACCCATTGAGATACTTGTCCTTTACAAGTCATAGGAGTATTACTTGTGGCAGCTCCCATTAACATTTCTTTATTCTTTCCTTTTACATTCTTAAA
>PQFF01000325.1:140768-212276 GCA_003547095.1 Diversispora epigaea | reverse complement strand
GTTTGCATTCCTCTTCTTTTGTTTTTAATTGTTTTAAACACCAACAGGATTTATTTGGTCCTTGAAACCAATGTTTATTTTCGCGTCTATATTTCTGGTTTATTAACCATGGATGGAATTGTTGATATTTAAAATGGTATTCTTCCCATGTGAAGGTATCACGATCTATTTCGATTCCTAAGGGGGTGAATCGGTAGAAGTGATTATCAGGACTTTCCTCTTCAGTAACTATTAAGGACTTTATTTCTTCTCCTTCCTCTTCTTCATCGGAAGATTCTTCTTCTTCGTCTTCACTTTCTTCTTCTTCTTCTATTTCATCTATTTTACTGTTCATAAGTTTTGGTGATAGAACAGTATTTCTACAGGAGACTTCAACAGTTCGTTGGGCATCAGATACAATAACCTTAGAACTATTGTAATCAATAACTGCTTTGGCTTTTCGTAACCAATCAGTTCCTAATACTAGGGTATATGCATTTGTATCTATTACTTCTACTTCTGTAGAAACTACTACGTCTCCTAAATGTACAGGTAAATCACTAATGATTCCTAAACTTGACTTCTTGTCTCCATGTATGCCAGTGATAAGTCGTGTAGAAACTTTATCTGGTTTTCTAGAAATATGGTCTGCAAATCGTTTAGAAATAATGCTAACTGAAGATCCACTATCTAGGATTACATCTATAACCCATTGAGATACTTGTCCTTTACAAGTCATAGGAGTATTACTTGTGGCAGCTCCCATTAACATTTCTTTATTCTTTCCTTTTACATTCTTAAACTTCCTTAATCGCTTGGGAGTTAGGGCTTTCTTCACTTCATTTTTATATTGTGGGATATTCATTAGTTGCCCTATGGTGATATTTGACTTTAAATGAAGTAAGTCAGAAACTATAGAATAAGGCATAGCTTCTCGTTCCATTTGTGGTTTTTCGCTAAAGGCTAACTTTCGTTTCTTCTTTTTTCCTTCTGGGGGTTTACTTGTTAATATCTCTTCACCTCGTTTATTTTTTGAACCTTCTCCTTGGTTAGGAATTTGAATATCTATTAGTTCGGTCTCTCCTTGTGGTACATTTATATTTTGAATTGGTTGATATTGCTGTGGTTGATACGTCTGTTGTTGTTGCATCCAATTATCTGGTCCTGTAAATGAGGGAATTTGCTCGGTAGACGCACTCCTTCCCTCTAAGGGTGCGTTTCCCCGTTTAAAGACTGTTCAGGGTAATACTGTCTTTCTGGCTCCTGTACCGTTTGGTGGGTCGCTACAAATACATTATTTCCTTGGTGATTCTGGGGTTGCTGTACAATTGGCGGATTCATTGGTACATTATTTTGTAAGTTATTTTGATTAACCGGTACTTGGTTCTGTACGACATTCTGTTNTTTGATTTACTGGAGGGATATTGTCATTTGGACAGTTGCGTGCAATATGTCCTATCTGTCTACATTTATAACAAGTTGGTCCTGAATCATTACGTCTTTGATTTCTATTATTATTATTATTTCTAGGACCGCGATTATTATTGTAATTATTGTTGTTATCAACTGGGATAGGATTTTGTACAGGCTGTTGTACAGGTTGGCCCAAAGATAGGTTTCCTAAAGCTTGTAATAATGGGCTTAGAGCTTTAGCTACAGCTCCTTCTATATAATTCTGTTGTGGATAACTGGGCTGCAAATAGTTATTGCTGTTGTTGGACATTCCGGGTCCATAATTGTATTGAGCTGGCTGATTATAAAATCCTACTACTGTTTCAGGGAAAGATTGACTATTCTCTTCTATTTGTCTGGAAACTTCTATAACTCGGTCAAGGGTTGGATTATTTTGAAATACTAAGTGGGGGCGGATTTGAGAGGCTAATTCTCTTTTCAATCCTTTTGTAAATTGATAAACTTTATCAGTTTCTCCCCAGTTATTATCTACGTCAACTCTCCTTATTAATTTCTTGACAGCGGTTGCGTATTGGTCAACAGTTTCATTTATTCCTTGGACTCTATTTTGGAGTTCTGATCTCCACTGAAGTAAGCGTCCTTGTGTTCTGTATTGAGCTAGAAAGGCGGCAACAAAAGGTCGTCTAGCTACATTTTCCCAGGAGTTAAATTGAGTAGCACCATTTGCATATATTCGCTGGAACCATTGCCGAGGTTCGTCTACCAGATATCCTCCAACTACTCGAAGTTTAAAGTTATTATCGTAGCCATTTATCGTTGCACATCGTTCAAACTCTTCTAACCATTCTACAGGGTCCTGGTTTCCTCCACTAAAGAGAGGCATAGTTGCGGTATGTCTAACATTGAGACTCTCACTAACCCGCTGTAAAGCTTGAACCATTTGCTGATTGAGATTCATATTGTCGTCGTCTTCGCTTTCACTAGTGTCAGTTGTATTTGTGTAATTATCGGGGTTTTGAGCAGGTCGTATGTCTTCTACTTGGAAATGAAAGTTATTTGTATATCGCGCACAATTTAATATAATATTTACTAGGTAATCTCGTTGTTCAAAAGCTTGAAATCTAACACTATTCACTATATTATCTATATAATGAATTCGAGCAGGATCAGTTTGTTGGGTTAAAAAGTTATTAAAATTATCTATTGTAATTTGGGTAAACTGAGCTGCGTTTGTAGCGGTAAAGAACCAATCCCAAAAATGTCTAAATCGAAGAGTTAAGGGGTTTCTTACGGGATAACAAATAAGACAAGAAGGATCTCTTCTACCNTTGTCAGGCGCAATTTGGATGACAAAGAGATATAGTTTATTTAGACAGGGTATTTTAATATAATTAAGCTGGAGTTATCGGTTACTTCGTGAAGAGTACACAATTCAATTCACTTCAAATTTCAAGGCTAAACTATATCAATGTATTGCGTAAGTTCTTTGTTGCAGTTTACGTTGTTTAGTCTACACCAAGTTAGTTTGTGACTTATACAAGGTGTATTGAATAATAAAAGATAAGAGATAAAATAACAGGTATAATTCCAATAAGATATAACTTTATTTAATAACAGGAAATAAGATAAATATAAGATAAATATAATAAATTCGTTAAAAGAAAATAATAAAAGGAATATGATCAAGTCTACACAAGACTTCAAAAGAATAAACTATAAACTAAAAGAAAAACTATCTGAAAACTAAAATCTTCACTACTCTGACTAGAGGCAAAACTACTCATATTTATATTCTTTAAAATACTGTGCCTCAATTCTAATCAATTTACTTTCGCTACGCGATCTATTAATTCGTGACAGGGGATGATTATCAGAGGTGAATATTTACTTATCACATTTACACAAAAGATGATCATCAGGGTAATTATCTCAGGTAATCATCTCATGTTACATAGATGCTCATCAGAGGTAACTACCTCTTGTACTACTATTTCTAAATTAGATAAACAATAAATAAAAATAAATAATAAATAAAAAATAAGCTGATAATATAATATTAAAATATAAAATAAAATAAAATAATAAAAATTTGCGCCACAATATTTATATTTATTATTATTGTCCGGTGCAAAAATGTAGATACACCAATATGTTAATATACAAAATTTTTTTTTATAAAATTAATATATGTATTTGAAATTTTATTTTGTTTTTTCATATTTTAAAATTTATTTTTCTATTATTTTTATTAAGATTCTCTCTTTACAAAAAAAATTTTACTATACATTAATTTCTTCAATATCAGAATTTTCATCATCACTAATATCCAAAATCACGTCATCACTTAAATCCCTATATTCTTCTGCCTTACCAAGTGATTTTCTCCAAAATCCAACAATAGTTTTAGAAGTAATCTTTTCTTTAAATGCATACAATAATTTGTCTCTAATAGAAAGAAGATTAGGATGAGGACCAGTCCTGGCAACCTCTCCTTTTACAATTGCCCAAATTCCTTCAATGGGTTGAAGTTCACAGTGGTATGGAGGAGTATAGAATAAGTTATGACCATACCTTTCAGCTATTTGATTACATGCAAAGGGTACGTTTAATTTATTTTGTTTTATTAATTCATATAGTTCTGCTTTACTGGAACCTTCTGGAATATTTATATTCTTTGACATTAACCATGAGATTAATGCATCTTTTTTTGAGTTTGATAATGGCACTTGTTCAACCCGACATTTGTGATACCGAGCCCCAGTGTTGTCAAGGGACATGGGACAGAGACATGGGATGTCCGGGACGGGACAGTCTCGGGACATGTCCCATTATTTCATGTCCCTGGGACATCGGGACAATTATTTATCACATGATCATATTAACTGTCACATGATTTTAAATACGTATCGTTCAAAACGGAATATTTTATCAAAAAAAAAATATATAATATATTTAACAAAAATAAANTATTGTCCGGTGCAAAAATGTAGATACACCAATATGTTAATATACAAAATTTTTTTTTATAAAATTAATATATGTATTTGAAATTTTATTTTGTTTTTTCATATTTTAAAATTTATTTTTCTATTATTTTTATTAAGATTCTCTCTTTACAAAAAAAATTTTACTATACATTAATTTCTTCAATATCAGAATTTTCATCATCACTAATATCCAAAATCACGTCATCACTTAAATCCCTATATTCTTCTGCCTTACCAAGTGATTTTCTCCAAAATCCAACAATAGTTTTAGAAGTAATCTTTTCTTTAAATGCATACAATAATTTGTCTCTAATAGAAAGAAGATTAGGATGAGGACCAGTCCTGGCAACCTCTCCTTTTACAATTGCCCAAATTCCTTCAATGGGTTGAAGTTCACAGTGGTATGGAGGAGTATAGAATAAGTTATGACCATACCTTTCAGCTATTTGATTACATGCAAAGGGTACGTTTAATTTATTTTGTTTTATTAATTCATATAGTTCTGCTTTACTGGAACCTTCTGGAATATTTATATTCTTTGACATTAACCATGAGATTAATGCATCTTTTTTTGAGTTTGATAATGGCACTTGTTCAACCCGACATTTGTGATACCGAGCCCCAGTGTTGTCAAGGGACATGGGACAGAGACATGGGATGTCCGGGACGGGACAGTCTCGGGACATGTCCCATTATTTCATGTCCCTGGGACATCGGGACAATTATTTATCACATGATCATATTAACTGTCACATGATTTTAAATACGTATCGTTCAAAACGGAATATTTTATCAAAAAAAAAATATATAATATATTTAACAAAAATAAATCCAACATATATTTATATTTTATTTAACCAATAAAGCCAATTAAAAAAAACTAGAAAGGAAGTTTTAGATTATTTTTAAAAAGAGTTGTTAATTCCCATTTTGCATTAGTATCAACAGCAGGATGAATAATATTATCTACCATAATATTTTCATCATCATAATTATCATCATCAATAGCATTTTTTTCTTCTCTTAACATTTCCACCCAGCCTTGAAGATATTCACCAAAATCATTTTCTATATTCAATTGATCAATATTTTCATTTTCAAACTCTTCATCACAATCTTCGTCTATTAAATTTTCATCATCATCTAAATTCTTATTATTATTCACTAAATTCTCATCTACTAAATTCTCATCATTATTTTCTTCATGATCTTGATCATTATTTTCGTTGTCTTCAGCAATTTCAAATATAGCATTATTAAATGAAGGTTTAGATGTTGTAGATATTAGTCGATGTGAATATGTAATATCTGCTCTTAGTTTGCTCATTTCAAGAGCGCGTGATGACTAAAATAAATTAAAAATAATTTAATATTTATTGATTGCCGATTTTACCAAAAATAAAATAAAAAAATTAAAATTTAATTAAAAATAATTTAATTAATTAATTTATTAAATACCGATTTTACCAAAAATAAAAATTAATTAATTTATTAAATACCGATTTTACCAAAAATAATTTAATTAATTAATTTATTAAATACTGATTTTACCAAAAATAAAATAAAAAATTAAAATTTAGTTAAAACGATTTTATTAAAATTATTAAATCGATAATTTACTAAAAATAATAATAACAAATAAGATTTTTAATAAATAATAAATACCATTAATCGATTTCGCCGATTTGTTTGCAAAAATCCCATACAAGACCAAAGTCTTTCAACTGATGCTGCATTAATACAAATTCCAAATATTCTACAAGCAACAAAACCTAACTCATTTGTAGAAACACTAATATAACACCAATATCGCCAAACATCTCCATCAAAATGGTTATATGAATTAATATCAAAAGGATATTTACTTAAACGAAAATCATCAAATTCCCGTAATATACATTTTGAATCTTTTCCAGACCATGCTCGATAATAGTAAATAATCCATCTACCGAATACTGAATAGTTGATATTGAATATATTATTATTAAAACATTCCATTTTATATTCTGGATGTAATAAACATGATAATATAAGAAGTGGTTGTTCCCAACTTTTCCATCGATTTTCAAGTCGTGCAATTATTTTTGCAGCAAATTCAATATCTTCGTATTTTGACCAAAATTGTGCAAGATATCCAAAACTATGTACCACCTGAAATAAACGTGCTTTATCTCGTTGTAAAACATTGAGTATTTTGTTATATGGATCTAATATTTTTGTTATAGACAAAAGATTTCGCCAAAAAGCTTCTGAATTAATTATTTCAAATATTGCCCGTGAAATTTTTGGACTATCTCCACTTTTACGTCGAGATTCAACAATTGGTGGTTCGAATTTAATAGCCAATATCTAAATAATAATTATTTTTAAATTTAAATTATTAAATTAATTTTAAAAATTAATAAATATAATAAATATACTTACTTGTAATGCTTTTTGAATATTTAAAAGACTTGTACACATCATATAAATACTATTCCATCTTGTTTCTGCAGGAACAATGGGTATAATATACTTTTTATAAGTTTCATACTGAAGTTCTTTTAAGTTTGCAATAAAAAATTTATTATTTGAATTTCGAAAATATGTTGCAAGTTTAATACTTTTATCAATTGTATTTTTGAATTCCACTGATTCCTTAAATATTTCACCTACGCATAGATTTAGTTGGTGAGCAAAACATGGTAAAAATGTAAGTGATCGCATTGAAATTCTTAACCTATGTCTAATATAAAAATAATAATTAATATTTATAAATTAAATTTAAAAATTAAATTTAAAAATAAATAATAAAAATTTAAATTTATCTGGCAACTGCGTATACTCCTGCACTATCAGTAACAATTGCGCAAACAGTAATTTTTTTATTATTTAATTCTTCAACCATAGATTGTATTTTTTCCATCACATTAATATGATTTTCACGTTCTAAACTGATATCTACTGCCTTCCAAACAAATGGTCTACCTTCAGAAGTTATTAAAACTGTTCCTAATAATTGTTCATTTTTAACATTTGTCCATCCATCAAATGTTAATGTTATGCCGATTGGATCTTCTTTAAGAGTATTTTCCATCATTTCATCTGAATTTTCTACAGCTTTTTTTAATATTTTTCCTTCAAGTAAACGACGATCGAGTAATTTTAATAAAGGATTTAAAAAATTAAATAACTCTTTTGCTTCGGGTTTATTAACCCATGATAATGCCCATCCACAAGAAACAGTAAGTCGAAGTAACAAGATATTAAATTTTTTTAAATCTTCTTTTGATAATGATCTAACAATGTAATTATCCATAGGTCCATATGATGAACGGACAATTATTTTACGAAATGGTAAAGATTGAGATGATGATTGATGAGATATAGAAGATTCAGAAATATCCGAAACTAAAAAAAAATTATAAATTATTAAAAAACTTATAATAAACTAAAATTTGAATATTAAATATATTTAACCTTGTCTCTTAATTGCATTAGTTGGAGGAGGTATACTATTATTTAATAAATTAAACATTTCTTCTCGTTCTTCTACACTTGTTTTAGCAAAAAAATTAGGACATTTTTTAAAATGTTGAATTATTCTATCTTTTTTATTTGGAAACCAATTTTTTCTTCCATCTTTATCTCCAAGTACTTCAATACAAGGTTTACAAAAGGTTTTAAAGTTAGTTTTATTGATTTTATCATTTGTTCTAACAATATATTGAACTATTAAAGGAGGAAAAGGCATAATTTTTTACACAGAAGAAATAATTTTAATTGATTTTTGATTAATAATCTTATCACGTGAAATGTTCCGGGACATGTCCCTAATATAAAAAATATAACAGGGACATGTCCCATGTACAAGTTATTTTGGGACAATTTCGGGACATGAGACATTGTCCCATGTCCCAAATTGTCCCATGTCCCATTGAAAACCATGGGACATGTCCCGTGTACAACACTGCCGAGCCCCATCCATGTGAATATCTGCTGATCCATATTGTTTATAAACATTGGAACAAAGCTTGTCAAAAAGGTCTTCAAAAATCTCAGCTGTAAAATTCCCGTGGTAGTCATTATGATTGGCTACAATATTAGAATTGCGAATAATTTCAGGAATTTCTTCCCAAGCATCTGCATTTGTTCGTTTTCTTCCTCTTGAAGAAGGTGGTTTAATTGATGGATCCCATAATAAAATGGAATTAGGTATAATTTTGCCATAAATTTTATTAGTGTTACCATTTCGCATTACAGCAATAGCTCCAAATATAATAATCAAAGGTCCATGCCCTGGCGAAGAGACAATCCCATGATGTGGCACCCATGTGCGATTTGAAGTGTGATATAAGTGACAATACGATTCATCCAAAAAAATTTCAGGTCTGTTGGGAACATTATTTCTGCTCTGCAAATTTCCAAAACGTTTTCTTAAATAAATATTTCGAAAAGCTACATTTGCAAGGGATTCATGTAAAATATTTCGATGCTCACCACGGCCATAAAAATAGCCCAGACTATGCAATATACAAAGTAACTGCCATTTTGAAAGAACAAAATCTTTTTCAGCAAGTTTTTGACGTAATATAGGTGTTGAAAGTGGGGAACCGGAAGTGTTTGCTGATAAAACTAAGCTATGTATAACTTCTGCAATATTAGAATCAGGTTTTTCTTTAGGTCAGCCAAGTTTTTTATGTGTTGATAAATTCTCCTCATCATTTTTATTATATTCAGAAACTACTCGTGCAACTGTAGCCTCTCCAATACCAAGAACCGTAGCAACTTGCTTGCGTAGTGTTAGGCTTTGAAAATGGTCTGGATTTTTTCTAGCATCCAAAAAGTATTGGTGAGTACTAAAAATCATCTGTCGTTCGTGACTAGTTAATGGACCTTTCCCTTGATTTACATCGACCATGGGAAAAAAAAACAGCTAATTAAATGCAAAAAATTTAAATTGAGAATCATACTTACCTTTTTTATAATTCAAAATTTTCGTACCATTCAATTTGCGGGATTTCTATAATTGGTGAAATTTGTATAGCGATTTTCGTGTATCTACATTTTTGCACCGGACAATATTTATTATTATGTATAAACACAAGTATATAAGGCAATGTATTTTTATTTAATAAAGGACAGTTTTCTGTTTTATAATTTATTATTAATTTAATTACTTTTATTTTGACAAAGTGCTCATATACATTTTGCTTCTTGGAGAAGCATAATTATAAAGTATAACTAACACACACACACACACCCTACAAAATAAGAGTTAACGAGATCAACTTTTACACAAAATTTTTACAGTTTAATAAAAAAAAAAATTACATGCCAATAATATATGTTAAACCACTAATTTTTATTCTTCCTATACCTCAACCACTAACCTTCTACTTAATTACAGCAACTCACACCCTGGAAACAACTAAAAAACTATACCCTTCCCCGTCCTTCCACAATTTATTACATCCCTGCATCCTTGTCAATCATCCCCTTAAGTATCACCATACCACACTTTTTATCAATACGTCACCCTTGATTGACAAGATCAACAAATTGGGGTCAAACCGAAATTTGAGAATTCCTCAAAATCAACAATAAACATGAAAAATGAAAATTTGTAGTGCAGACTCTAACCCTACCAAACGAAAATTAGACAGCTTCAGAAAAAACTCCTGTTTCCAGTGTTCGTTTGAGATTTTAACGTTTAAAATAAAAAAAAACAACAAAACAAGTCGCCAATTCGTTTCTGGACTTATTCATGCTGTTATCGAAGAGAATTACCACAGTCAAAATATATTAAAACACATGACCGTAATATTAATTAACCCTGTATTTTAATAGAAAATATTATTTAACAAATGAATTATTAATGTTTTTTTTTTTTTTTTTTATTGTTCCAGCAAGATCTCGTCTCAAGTTTATTAATTAAGAAAAGAGAAAGTTTTCTATAAAATTTTTATATAATATAAATCATATAACTTATCCTAGTACTATTAAGTAAAGATGGGACTCAGACTAACTCTAACTTAGAGACATGTCTGCAACTTACCGCCTGATAACAACAGTTACCCTCAGCATGTTAAGGTCCTGCCGAACAACCTTGGACGTCCTTTCGTCACAAAATTTTATAATAAAGTTGCCACTTTTGTTATGAACACCCCCATTAATACAGTCATTATTTCCACAGCCAAGATAAATACCCCCTCTGGTACCTCTACAATAATGCAATCATAACTATACTTGCACGCAAAATTATTTTGGGACCCCGAAATTGCAATTTTGGAGAAAAAAGTCGAAATAGTTTTTCATAGAAGACGAAATTATTTTACTTAAAACCCGAAATTTTTTGACCACCCAGATTTATTCTTTGATTGAATATACACATAACTGGGTACTTTTTTTACTTTCATATATAGAATAGATTTTGCATAAATTTCAAAAAGTCGAAATACCTCAAAAATCTAAAATCAATTTTGGGAACATGTATAATCATAACAAATACCTTCAAAGAGCAAAACAATAATAGATATAGTTACTATATTATACTAAATTCTAATCTATTTACAAAGGAAAATACAGATTNTAGTACTATTAAGTAAAGATGGGACTCAGACTAACTCTAACTTAGAGACATGTCTGCAACTTACCGCCTGATAACAACAGTTACCCTCAGCATGTTAAGGTCCTGCCGAACAACCTTGGACGTCCTTTCGTCACAAAATTTTATAATAAAGTTGCCACTTTTGTTATGAACACCCCCATTAATACAGTCATTATTTCCACAGCCAAGATAAATACCCCCTCTGGTACCTCTACAATAATGCAATCATAACTATACTTGCACGCAAAATTATTTTGGGACCCCGAAATTGCAATTTTGGAGAAAAAAGTCGAAATAGTTTTTCATAGAAGACGAAATTATTTTACTTAAAACCCGAAATTTTTTGACCACCCAGATTTATTCTTTGATTGAATATACACATAACTGGGTACTTTTTTTACTTTCATATATAGAATAGATTTTGCATAAATTTCAAAAAGTCGAAATACCTCAAAAATCTAAAATCAATTTTGGGAACATGTATAATCATAACAAATACCTTCAAAGAGCAAAACAATAATAGATATAGTTACTATATTATACTAAATTCTAATCTATTTACAAAGGAAAATACAGATTGTATAAAAAACCTTAAAATTAACTACTATAAATATGTAAAATCAAGGGATTTACAAATAAGGAAATAATTACTATTTTTATAAGGACTAAAACGAAAAAAGAACATGTACTAACATGTATTACTAATTTCATTCCCAAAATTTTCTTCTATGTATCACTACATATGGGTTAATTTTGTATTATTAAAGTTTTAGGGTTAAACCCATATTTCCCACGAAAATTTGAAATTGTTGCACCACAAAAAGATTGTCTTTAGTTGGAATGTTAGCTTTCTAAAAATATGCTTCTGCTAGGACAAAAATTACCATAACCCAACCATCAGAAAATTCGTAAAGTCCATATCGTCTAGCCATCGTAACAGATAACACAGTTTTTATTACACAAGACTCCAGTACTTTTATATCTCAGCTCCACTCTGTGAGATAATTATCCTTTCACTCAAGTAAAGTTTATTCTTCCGTCGAAACATGCCATTTCCAATGCAACGTGAGTGGACTTAAGATAGGATCCAATGTTCTAATGGTTTCTCAAGAAATGCATTTCTTTAAATGAGCTGAGCTTGAAGAGAATATGGTGTGTCGTTACTTCCGTCTACCTCTTCTTGTCAGGTACGTATTCTATGTTCAGTTGGTCAGGTAAAAGTTTTTCACAAATATTTATACTCCTTCTCAAAACTATACGAACTTATGTGAACAAAAGTGGAAAGGAATTAAAACATAAGTTAGTAACTTAAACCCAGACCTGAAAAGTTTTTATTAAAATTCTTCTTAAAAATTTTTGGTACAAGTGATAAGTGAAAAAAGTTCTTAAAGTTCGTAAATGAATTATTAATGTTAATATCACTGGTCGAAAATTTATAAAACCTACACCTATCGGGTACCAGATAGGTGTAGTATCCGTGCCTAATATCGTACACATATCGGGTACCCGATAGGTGTAAAAAATATTTTTTTACATATATCGGGTACCCGATAAGTGTGAAAAATGTTTTCTCACACCTATCGGGTACCTGATATGTGTACGATATTAGGCACGGATACTACACCTATCTGGTACCCGATAGGTGTAGGTTTTATAAATTTTCGACCAGTGTATAATAGCCTTAATAGTAATATTTAACAATAATTAGTAACAATTAATAACATCGATTAACATGTAATTAACAAGACAGATAGTTTTAATTACACAAATTATAGTAACACAAGTCCCATAATATAGTTACACAAATATTTTATAATTATTAATAATTACATTTGGAAATTTTTTATATCAGAGGTTATTGTAATAATTTCGTTTTCAAAGGTTATTGAAGGTTATTGGACCAATAACCTTTGCAAATATTACGTTTATTATGATAAAATGAAGGTTATTAAAGGTTATCAATATTAATAACCTCCGGAGTATTATGTTTTATTAATAAAAATAAAGGTTTTCGGTACCAATAACCTTCGTAAATATTACGTTTATGTTGGAGGTATTCGAAGGTTATCGGAGTGAAGGACTTCCACTGGTCGAAAATTTATAAAACCTACACCTATCGGGTACCAGATAGGTGTGGTATCCGTGCCTAATATCGTACACATATCGGATACCTGATAGGTGTGAGAAAACATTTTTCACACTTATCGGGTACCTGATATATGTAAAAAAACATTTTTTACACCTATCGGGTACCCGATATGTGTACGATATTAGGCACGGATACCACACCTATCTGGTACCCGATAGGTGTAGGTTTTATAAATTTTCGACCAGTGTTCGAAGGCTTACGTTTAAAAAAATTTACTGATGTATTATTACATAGTATTTATTAGTATTAGTTATTAGTATAATATATATTCTATATTTAGTAAATTATATGGTAGATATATTAACCAATAGTATTAGTGCACAGTAACACTGGTCGAATGAACAAAAATCGGAATCCTATTGATGGCGCAAATATGCATAAATCGGACATCTTATTTGTGAAAATTCATAAATCAGAAATTCCTATTTATAAATTAGAAAAAATTGACTGTCTATATTTAATAAATCTTAACAAATTTAATTATCAATCGGAATCCTATTCATGATAAAACTGTCCTATTTTTTTCCATTCGACCAGTATAAGGTACAGTAATGGTACAGTAATGTGTTTGCTTATAAAAAGGGAACCCATTCGACTTGGTTCTTACAGTTTTTGAATTGTAGAATTTTGTAAGAAATGAAAATTATCTTATAATAAAATTTTAATAATTCAAATTCTAAGAAATAACTTATAAAAATTAATCTGTAAATAAAAATGTTAAAAATATTATTTAATAAAATACTTTATTAAATAAACCCTGAAATTCTGGAATAAATATTCTAATATTATAATTAATTAATGAAAGATTATAAATGTTATGAGATTTATTGCTTGATTGTTTAATTGTATAACATTATAATTCTTGAGTTAATGATAATAATATAACCTGGAACTCTTGAATAATATCATAGAAAATAAAAGAAAAGTCGAAATAATGAATATCGAATATAAATGGAGAATATTATTATCTTAAAGATAATAAATCCTGTATTAATAATAACAATATCAAGGGAATAACAAAATATCGAAAAAAAGTTAGGATACCGGATGAAGATCTTGTAAATAAAGAAATCTAAAGACAACTTAATGAAATAATAAATGGATAAATAAAAGTAATAACCGAATAACGAATAAAGGATACTTAGGTATAAAAATCTGTAATAACCGATAATAAATCAATAAAAGGTCTGATTCCCTTTCTAAAATAACTGAATCAGTGATGCTTTCTAATCAATAGTCTTGTACCTATCAGGAAAGAACTATAAACTCCTAAAAGAACTGTAAAGTCATCCTTAGAATTATGTCTTACCAAAAGGCAGGTAACAAACATAGTACCTTCTAGTGAAAAGGAATATTTGGAAAGAAAATGAACTTTGGAACGAAACAGTTAGCCTCCATATGAAGCTCTTCGTGAAATCAATGTTACTAGCACGACTAAACAAAGATAACAACTACAAAGAAATAAAACTATCGATAAAAGAAATTAATATACAGAGTTAGGAGAACTATTGAAATTAATGTTAAAATTAGAAAACACTAGGGAAACTCTGTTAAATTGAAATGAAAAAGGATCGGCAAAGAATGTCAATTGAAATAATACGAAATTAAAATTATATTTGGAATTGAGCAAGCTACGTGACAACACCTTCAGATGGGAAATACTTGGATCTGTGAAATATCTCTATACTTGAATAGTTGAAAGTACATATAAATAAACACTGGTCACTCATATTCGAAATCAACTATGAATAAGAAAAACGATATATGGAAATTTACTTGGAATATTAGTGTGGAGTGTACTTTAAAAGAAACATATAATATAAACAACATGTGGAACGTACTTTAAGGGAAACACATTAAAAAGAAAATGCACCTAAGGTGGAAAGTACTTTGACGAAAGGAAACACTTTAGGGAGGTTAGAGGGAGTACAGATAAGTCGATGGTGAAACTTTCCCACAACAGAAGAACCACTAACCTCAACATGGAAACTGCCATAGTATTTTGTTTAGTCACAATATAGTTAACGCATATGTGGGTCACTTATTAAGATTATTATAAGTGGCACTATACCACTATAAATATCTACTAAAAAATAATAGTCTTACTAGGGAGAGAGGGAAAGTTAGAGACGTAGAAGCGCTTATCTTTATAATTATACGCATATTTGAAATCGACTCTAATGGAACCTAGTACGAACAATTATTTTTGGTAATAGTCTTCAAAGTTTTAAATGTTGAAGCTTGATCACCTTTGTATTATTTAAATTTTTATATTTTTAGTATAGTAATTTGATTTTTATGATATAGTAATTTTGATAAATGCATGCATATTATTTTGGTTTTGGCGGACAATTATTTTTAGACTGGTAATAAAGATATAATTAAAGCTTCCATCAACACTGCTATACTCTTCTTTTAATGCGTCTCATTATTTCCTTTTTAGTATCTCAACCCATAGATTAAGGTATATGCACGAGAACAAAGAATATATATATACTTCATGGTCAGTTACTTGAATATAGGTAAAGAAGTTCACAATACTTTTCTTTTATCGCTTTTTGTTATTTCTTTCATATCGCACTGAAGAATAGATTAGGAAAAGATATCGTATGTGCAAGAACAAAGAATATGTATATATCTCGAGTCAATTATTCAAACCAGGTTATCGGTATCCCTATTTGTAAAAAGTACAACATAGTGTTTTAGTTTTGCGATAAATATAAATAGTGAAGTAGTAAAACTAATAAAAATATAAAAAATGATGTTATGTATCTGCTTTTGAGATATTTTTCACATAGATATGCAAGGTGTAAGGGTGTAAGGGGACTAATTAAATTTGGTAATCAGTATATCACATGACCTGATGATGCATGTAGATTCTATTACATTCGAATTTATTCTATGACACATACATTGGTTGAAAATTTATAAAACCTACACCTATCGGATACCAGATAGGTGTAGTATTCGTGCCTAATATCGTACACATATCGGGTACCTGATAGGTGTGAGAAAACATTTTTTACACTTATCGGGTACCCGATATTTGTAAAAAAAACATTTTTCACACCTATCAGGTATCTGATATGTGTACGATATTAGGCATGGATACTACACCTATCTGATACCCGATAGGTGTAGGTTTTATAAATTTTCAACCAGTGATATCACGTTATCGATATTTGCTTATGTTAAAATCTCGTAATTATATATCCGAATAGAATCTTCTTTTATGATCTATCATAACTATCATTTGTTTATTTCATATGTATCTTGTTTATAAGTCAAATACTTCGTACCTATCATACTTTCATAGTTCTAGAGAAATTTGTCTCGTATTTCTGAGCATGGAATCGAAACTTATAAAACCTATATCGTCAAATAGAAAATAATGATTCGTTATCGATATCTATTCCTTGCAAAATACAACATTCTTGAAAAAATGGTTTCAAAATCCAATCGCACTAAAATTGAATCGCATATTCTAGAGTATATAAGTTATTAAATCAAATAGGTCTAAATCCCCTAAATACGATATAAATCACATAATCTCATATAATTGATAAATAAGTCATAAAATGAGTGATTTTAGTAGTTTAGTGGCCCATCAAGGTTCTAAGTGCTCAAACGAAGAATGGACTGAATATTGCTGGATGGGGGTTGTTAGGTCAGATGAAACACCTGCTGAATGGAGAGATCGAATTCTACCTCATCTTATGCATTTCAAAGAAAATGATCTTTTACCTATCGGAGGTAAGCATCTCACCCACGCAAGGAGATTATTTCAATATTCAAATGGGACAACATACGCACCTGAAAACGGGTTTGTTATCTGTCACAAGTGTAATTAACTTGTATATATTGGAAAGAAAGTTGAAGGATATAATTATGGTGGTATTTTGAAACATTGGATTACAAGCTGCTCTGTTTACATTCACGTCAGTTTTGAAGAGATCAAGAGGCTTAAACAAAAGTCCGAATCTCAACACTCAACTGATGATATATATGTATTACGTGAGTATGAATTGTGGATGAAAAATGCTGTTAGAAAAATCGAACATGCAAGAGAAGTTGGTAAAAAGATTCGAGCATGTACAATTATACAGAGGAAAGTTGTTGAATGGATTTATCGCCCTGATGGATTAACTGCTCAGGAGCTCGCCTTTCATTATGCATGTTTACAAAATATTAGAGCAGAAATGCGTCAAATTAACAATGCATAAACTATATCTATGTAACATATTATTTATCTATTTATTTAAAATAAAATCATCTAAGGGCTAGTACTTTAGACTTTATTTTTTGTTATTTCACGACGATTGATAACTAATTTTATCGACTTATATTTCATAATTTTTACATGCAAACTTTTTGCGTGCAAACTAATAATCGATGTTTCATCCTGATTACAACCCCATTATAACGAAGCTTCCAAAAAGTTTAGTCAAAAGGGCGTTCCACAGACTTTTGCATCATTCTAGGTCCCCTATCTCGTCTGAAAAAATTTTTGAAAAATGTGATCGAATTGAGGCTTATTTGTATCATACATTAGAGGTATATGAAAAAGGAACAAATCCAAACTATAGAACCACTTGAAAATTTATCATATAATAGCAAAGCTAGTTTCAAGACACATACAATTATGACTAACCAGGAAACTCAAACCCAAGATACTGTCCCGATTTGTATTTATGAGGAGGAAATCAATCGTCGCGTTAAGAAAGAGTTAGATAGTTTATCTCGACAATTATTGGAATACAATGAAAAAACTTTTGGCTCCTTTATGCAAGAAATCACTAAACAGCTTGAGGAACGGGTTAATGCTAATAATAAATTACGTAATGAAATCGAGCAACAAAAAATAAAATTACAAAAAGCGGAAAAATTACTTGCATCTCTTTCCATTAATAAGTAGTGAGTATATTGATGTTGCGCTTTATTCATCTAATTTTAAAGGGGTATCCCAGCCTTTCCTTATATAATGGGCATCCTCTTTCGCTCTGGTTAAATCGATTACAATGAATTCTCGACCTTGCAGATTTTTATCAAGTATATCAACGACATTACGCCAATTTTTTGTGTATCGCCTAGCAATATTAGCTAGTTCATCATATGTACCGCTGCCATTGAAGAGAACGATATAATCGAGATTTTTTCTTATAATTTTGGGCAGTCGAAGAAGGATTGTGTAACATATATGCTACTAATATTAGAGTGCCGCCCTTCAGTGAAGTAGGGGGTAACTCTATCTTGTATTTTTTATACATTTTCAGTCTCGGGTAATTTTTGGGCTATCTTCACGATGTGGCTACACAATAATGTCACAAGTTTGCTTTTTTATTTAAGAGTTATCGACCTATCACCATTAAAAAAATCAATGATGTGTTGTATTTTCTTTTTTCCTCTTATATTTCTTATATTTCTATTTACATTCGCTATTTTTCTTTTCATAATTGGCATAATTGGAGCGACTTCTATCTTGATTCTGTTTGCTGGGTATATTCTTTAGTGGATGGAATGAATACGTATTTTGTGAAACCATATATATATATTAATATTGAGTAATGCCTCGTTAGACTTTTTATTTTATTTAAAATAATGAAGGAACAAAATCCACCCGAAACGCTTCAAAGCCTCCTCAAATATGAGCACAAGTCTGGTCAGGCGCAAAGGTTTCTCGGTACAGTTCAAATTTTTCTTTAAAATCATGAAAAGCACGGTGGCAATACATGTAGTAGAGTTTTGATGTTTGTTTAACCTATTTGTAGCTCGCGTGGGAAAGAATTTCAGGTGGCCCTCCTCCATGCCAGAATATTTCAGAGGAGATGCCTTCGAACAAATTGCTGATGTTGAGTTAGAATTTGATGATGAGATTGGGTTCAACCTTATATTTTTTTACAACGCGCTTGACACTGGTAAATTTTCCGGACACGAAGATGAGTGGGCAACGGTGTACAACAAGAAGATAATAGAGTTCGGACAGGAGTATGATGCTGAAAAATTGAACAACATTCTCGAAGCTATGCCCAGCGCCATCCAACTCCCGGTTAATCCGGCACGTCTGCCTCGTAGTAAGCCAGCAAAGATTGTGACTGTTCAACGTACTAATAATGGAGATGACTACAAGGTTTGAATATGTAGATTGCAAATTTAGTAAATGCATATTTATGTTGATTTATTTTTTAAATAAAGGTCAGAGTTCGTGTTAGAAGATCCGGAGAAACAAATGTCTTCATTCTATCATATGATTTTTATGACAATACGAATAACAACAAACAGTATTCCTGCGTAGTTGATACAGGTGCACCCGAAACAATCTTACCATATCATGTTATAAGGGTTCTTGGGAGAAAAGGTTGGAATACATCAGCATCACTAATAGCTGGAGGATATGGTGCACCTGCTAGACAAATTCGTGCATCTGCGATGTTTGAGTTGTCCATTGGTGATAACAGCAATTGGAGTAAATGGGTTCAAGCCCAAATTTTACTCTGGGAAAATCGTCCCGGAATTCAAGTAAAATATGCCCTTGTTGGTAATGATGTTACGGATAAATTAGCATATGTTCACGAACCAGGGAATCCGATAAAGTTTTTAGATATTAGAGATGAGGCCAGACTCACTACATTTTTAAATACCTGTCATTAACCTATAGTTAACGGAAGCCAAATTGATATTACAACTATGATAAGAATTTCATACATTATTAAATATGATATTATGTATCGATATAAAAAATATGTCTAACCAATGGTAGCCTGATTGCTTATATGATCCCTAATTCTTTGTTTCCGGAAGATCGTTATAATACCACATCTCAATCAAATAGATCCCATGCTTGCTGTTTGATAAAAATTATTGGGTCCCTATGAAAGAAGTTGATATTCTCCCTATATTTTGAGAAAAAATTTTACTTAATTAATAAGCTGGTTGTTCCTATTCATCTATTTTTAATGGTGTGTCCCATCCCAATCTAACTGCTAGAGAATCATCTACTGGCTTGGTAAAATCAAAAACTATAAAGCTTCGATCCCGCAAATGCTTATCAATAGTCTTGGATGCTTTTTTTGGGTCATCTGTATATTGACGTACGATTCTGCATATATCGTCTCTAGATCCCGAGCCTCGGAATAAAGCTAAATGTGAAATGTTTTCACGAATGATTTTTGGAGTTTGTGTGTATTTCTGGCTTATATATATGGGTGAGATATTTTGATGCCGGCCACTAATGAAGTAAGGAATAATCCGATCCTGAATTTTCTTTGATTCGGCACACAGATCCTCAAAAACAACAACTGTTATGAGAATTTAATTATATCAGAGATCTTACCTGGTGCTATTGTTTTAAATGTGACGTCTTCTTTATAAGGTTTTGGGCCATTTGCAAAAATCTGATAGCTGTTTTGTACCAGTTGCCATTTCGGCTCAAAATGCTTTCCTATTAATACCAGATCATTATTTTTGATATATCGCTCACCTTTTTTTCCCTTGAACATGCGTTGTAGTTTATCGCCAAGCATAAGATTTATAACCATATTTGTTTTTCCACTATGAGAGCCCCCACAAACTAGTAATCTGAACGGCCAGTCGGGAGCATATTTGTTAGATTTCATTCGTTCTGAAGATTTGTTGGATATCTCGTCCAGTTGGTATATATATATGGGCATTTTTTCTTCATTCATCCCGATTACGCTAAGTAATATTAAATGTTATATCGAAAAAATAATAATTAAGTTAGATAAGCATTTAAAGTTTTACCTTTATTCTATAAGACCCAGTTCTCGAAGGATATCAGGAATTACTTTATATGGGTCTTCATAATACCAAACATATCTTAACACGATCAAATTCTCTTCACAGAGTTCCTTTTTAATTTGATCTCGACGTTGCTGATTGGTAAAATTTTTTAAATCTCCTCCATGAAAGAATTTGATATATTTTTCGTGCTGTTGACCTTGCACTTCAATCGCGAAACCATAATGATAATAAGGAATATCAAGTTGCAATCCTGTAGGATATTCTGATGTTTTTAGGAAATCAGGTTTGCGATTTTTTGATGGTCCCCCTAAATATTTTGATACAATTTCACGACATAGATTTTCACGTTTAAAACGTGAACATAGTGAACACTAATGCCCTCTTAGAATACTTTGTGGAGGGGCTTCCCATATATGAGATTTTTCACAACGCCAAAGAAGCTTTGTATGTGCATCATAATATCGTTCTGAAAGACAATCTCCATTATTTTTTTGCGCTAGAATTTTCATATCAAAAATAGTTCGATTTCGTCCACCACAAGTAGGACACCATTGGTAGTAGTCCTTTATCTTATTTAAATTCGTAGTCCATGTATGCCCTTATTACATTTCCATTGTAAAGGAGCTTTATTATTTATATAATCTGAAGAAATGCATTCCCCATTCCTAGTACGTGCCAAAGCCTTTGCTGTCTCAATACTATGATGATTACATTCAGGACACCATGTATTTTTATTTTTTACATGGTCAAGACTTGCGAACCATTCATGACCTACAGCACATTGCCATAATAAAGCCTGACGGCCATTGATATATTTTTCGGAAAGACACTTATCATTTTTCACAGTCGCAATTTGATTAGCCTCTTCAAGAGTGAGCCGTTTATTACCTGCGCATTCTGGGCACCATGTATTAAGATGTTTTATACCATGTAGTTTTGCAGACCAGTGGTGACCTTTATTACATTTCCAGACTAAAGGGGTATAACTGTTAATATATTCTCGAGAAAGGCATTCACCACCCTTATTGATAGCAATTTGTTTAACGCCTTCAAGAGTATATCTGTGACCCACACAATAAGGACACCATGAATTAAGATTTTTAATACTATGAAATCTTGCATACCATTCATGCCCTTTAGAACAATGCCATAACAAAATTGATTTACTATTATCAAATTTTTCGGAAAGACATTTTCCACCCCTACTATTAGCAATCTGTTTAGTATCCTCAAGTGTAAGACGGTGATTGTATATACATCGCGGGCACCATGTACCACTATTTTTTATGCTAGCAAAGGAAGAAAACCATTCATGGCCTATAGCACAGCGCCATAATAATGGTGAATTGCTATTTATATACTCTTCAGAAAGACCGTCACCATTTCTATCATGTGCGATTTGTTTGGCCTCTTTGATTGAACGACAGAAATTGGGTGCACACCGGACACCATGAGTTTTTACGTTTTATATTAGCAAGACGAGCAAACCATTCATGACCTACAACACAGTGCCATAATAAAGGTGAATGATCATTAATATACTTATCTGAAAGGCATAATCCTCCTCGCTCTATAGCAATATTGCAAGCAACTTCTAAGGATAATTTTGGAGATATTTAGAACTGGTAATTAGTTTTTCTTCTTTAATAAATATAATTTTCTCTTTAAAATAAGGTGATGTCCGATCAAAACCAAATCATCATTCTTAATATAGCGTGTTCCACCTTTTTTTCCACCAAACATTCGAAACATCTTATCCCCAAGTAAGAGACTAATAATCATGTTTGTTTTTCCTGATCTAGTCCGCCCTGAAACTAGTAAGTTAAAAGGCCACTGGGGGGACGAGTTAATGCCATTAAAACGTTCTGAATTTGTATACTCATCAATATTGAGTACAGAGATCTTACATGGGTCAAGTTTATTATGTGTCATATTTATGTATCTTTGGATACTAGCTCCACTATCTTATGAGTTTATTTTTTATGCGATAAATAAACTCTCTCTTGTAATTTGCTTTTTATATAGGGAAATAAATCACAATCGAACGCGATACAAATAAGATCTATACCTTTTCGAGCACATATATCCCGCTTTTTTGATCACAGCTTTTTTGTGTATCTAGATCGACCTCACCATTGGGGTGAAAATGTTTTGGAACAACACGAAAATGTTGGATACCCTGGAATTCAAATGCCAATTTTAATTCTTCGTTATATCCATCTAACTGCATCCCATTCAAAAATAACGGTTTACAAGATGGAAATTTCTTACTTAACAGATCTTCAAAAATATATCTACAGCGATGCTCATCAGTGTGATGAAAACAAACTGGGCACCATTCAAACTTCTCTGCTATCATTGGATATGGATACTCAAATTGATGCTTACCATTACAACATGACCAAAGATATACATTCTGGCCATTTATTCGCCCAGTTCTCATATTACAATTTCCACCATGTTTCTCCGCATAAGCCTAAGCTTTAGCCATTTTATCAATAGCACAAACGAAATGGACTGATCTGGAACGAGTATTTTCTTCTAATATACTTTGAGATGAGTATTGTAAAGTATCTACATTTACATGCATCAATTCCTCGAATACAAATTCCCGTTTTGGTGTGAACTCATCGCCTTCAAAATAGTATAAAATTAGTTCATTCTTTGTCATTACGATTTTGCGAATTTTAAATAAAGTTAGACTCCATACCACATCTGTTGCACATCTCCAGTTCTCCATATCCCCTTCCCATTCTGCATTAGCAAGCAAATAACGAACGGAGTCTTCTTTCTTTAACTTATTCTTTTCGTTTTTTCCAACATGACGCTTATATTTCGTTGATGGTCTAGATTCTATATGTTCTAACTGAATGGTCTCTTTTGGGACTAACCCCCACTTTGTAGAATCTAGGGCTCGAATGAGACACATCGGATAATTATTTAGGTAATCGATAACTTCTGGCAAATACTTAACCCACTCTCTTATTAATTTAGGGTTTGAAGTTATACTTTCGACAACATATTGAATCTTGTAAAGTATCTCTGCTAGAGTTTTATTGAATCTTTCGACGAGAGCAAGTCCTCGATAGCTATATACACCAATCACTCGAATTGTAACATTATGTGCTTCCATTAATCAAGCGGTTTCACCTATAAATTCGTGCTCACTATCTACTTGCAGAAACGTTGAATATGTAACACTGGTCGAAAATTTATAAAACTTACACCTATCGGGTACCAGATAGATGTAGTATCCATGCCTAATATAGTACACATATTTTGTACCCGATAAGTGTAAAAAATGTTTTCTCACACCTATTGGGTACCCGATATATGTATGATATTAGGTACAGATACCACATCTATCTGGTACCTGATAAGTATAGGTTTTATAAATTTTTGATTAGTGTAAGAGGATTTGATAGATCATAATAAATTTTCTTAAAGGCCTTAGCAACTTCAGAACTATTCTTTGATGTGAGAGGAACTGAGACCTTATTTCTTGATACATAATCTATTATATTTAATACTGATTTGTATGTCTTCTCCTTGTACTTATCATGCGTAAGAAACAGTATATCAGATTGATGCACGTAATTTAGACATGAAATTTTACCATAACTAACCCGTGGGATATCTTTTGGTGATGGGGTGTATTTTTGCCACTCATTCTGATTTATAAACTAGTCACGTACTTTTTTGAATGGAAATTGATACCCTTCCTTTTTGAAATCTTTATATAATTTTTGAGCATTAGAATGATATCCTGTAGGATGATAAAAAAGTAACCAGCAAACTAAGGCCAATTCCTCATTAGGATTAATTAAAATTTGTGCTTGGCTCATTTTAATGTATTTTATTATAGCGAAAAAATATATTTGACAGAGTCGGAGGTAAGATAATATATCTGGGTTTGTATAAAAGTAATCCTAACGATGTCATCGAAGATTAAGCAATTCGAAAATAGTTTATCAACAATAAAAAACCGGTTTTGAAGGTTGCAACAAAATTTAGTTTTAAAAGAGGATTACATTAAATTTCTGAAAAAGGAGATTTTATTCGGGATGAAGATTTGGATCCATTGTGACAACAAATTACTGATATTAAAAAGTGATTGAAAAAGGCACTCCAGACATCTGTAAGTCAAGAGAAATATATAGATAAAGCTGGTGTCCTTAATTATTTTTACAAGTCCTTAATATTACAGATTTTTTAAATGAATTACGATACAAATCCGTAATTCCGTAACTAATTACGGACTTTTGTGTAACAATAAAGTATATATTTGGAATCTCCATGTTTCTGGCTTCAAAATAATACTTTTTTCATTCAAATCGGATAATTTTTGACCGAAATATTTTAAAATAAAGTTTACTAATTAAAAATTAATTTTAAAAATAATTACTAATAGTTTTTACATATAAAACTTTTAATTTTAATAATTAAACATTAAAAGTATTAATAATTAAACTTAAAATTAAGAATAATTTGTATTTTATATAAAAGTTTCAAATTCTGTACATTAAAATTAAAATAACTATAGATATTTAAACTTAAATGTTTAAAAATTTAATAATAAAATTTTAAAATTAAATAATTATGAGTATCATTTTTACTTACGGAATAATTACAGACTTACGAAACAATTACGGACTTACGGATAATTACGAATTACGGAATTACAGATTTTTTTTCATTGAAATCCTTAATAATTACGATACAGGCAGTAATATTATAACTCTTAATTCACAATTACAGGTACCACCTTTAGGTGAAGGTATTTGGGGGTCATGATCTTCGTGGTCCTTGTTATTTTAATTGACATTGGGGCATTAGTCTCTTCAGAATAAGTTAGTTGTTTCGCGACCTTGGGTTAAATGGTAAATTATTTACTTGTATTTAATTTTAGTCGGTTTCTATTAATTTGTAAATTTTGTACTAGTTCACTAGTTATAGAGTTATTATTAATAAAGACGTAGCCTGGCTGGTCAACAATAAAAAAAAAAAATTTTAATGTTACAAAAATGAAATATATATTATTTTGTAGCTAAGAACCAGATCTTTCAATCTGTTATAGGAATATTATAGTAGAAAATCGCTTCTAATTATGTAAAATTGATTTGAAATTAAAACTAAAATTAATTATTTTTAAAAATTTAAAAATAATTATTTAAATAAATTTTATAATTGTGTCATTATTTAGCCTTTGCGCCAGAATTTAGCCATTGCGTCTGATTGCACTGTGACTAAATTCCAGGCTTAATTGGCTAAATTAAATCTGGCTAAATTCCTGGTTCAATTCGTATTGCGTCTACCATTCCTAATCTAAACAATATTAATTTTTCAACCATTACTACAATCTTCTTCATTACTTTTAATTAGATTATAATTTTCCACTAATGTAAACAAAGATATCTCATTACTTAATAAATTAAAATTTTTTTATTAAAATATAATAAGCAATCTTAAATGCAAAAAGACTTTCATATTTTTACATAATTTTTGAAATAAACTTCATATTATTGGTGTTAAAAAGACTTTATGGTACATTCTTTTAGATAAATTTTCATTAAGAAAATCATTTTCATGTTCAATGGAATTAACAGGACCCCAAGCAATCTATAAATAAGTTATATTAGAGTTTGTTTAGTCATCATAGTAAAATTTTTAAAAAGTTATTTATTTTAATTAAAATTTAAAAATTTATTTACAAAAATCATATTTTTTCTTTTTTATTTTCTAATTTAGTATTATATGATCTATCTATAAATTGCTTAGGATTCTGAATTAACTTTAATAAAAACGAAAATAAAAGTTAATCATAAAAAAAACTATATATTGTATAATCTAATATAAAGTAGTAATTTACAGTTGGTATACAAAGTTTCAAGTAAATTTTTTTCTTTCATCATTTCTTATCAATAAAAAATTATCTTCTACAGCCTTTTGAAAGTCAGGTTCATGACAATAAGACATTTCTAAAATCTACTCAATAATAATCTCTTAAATATAAAATACTTTGACTATGTTTATGATTAATTCCTTGATATCACTATTGTTTATACCTGCCGCCTAAATTCAAAATCCAAATGCCAAAATCTCAAATGCCAAAATTCCAAATCCCAAATCCCAAATCTCAAATTATAATTAGTATCTTTTGCCGAAATCCCAAATCCCAAATACTAGTAATTTGTGCATTTTGGCATCCTAAATCCCAAATGATTTGGGATTTGGACAACACGTATACTATTGTCAATATTAGGTATCAATGATTCATATTTCATCATATTATCAAATTCATTTTTTAATTCTTTTTTAATAAAATCACTATTGATATTTGGTGTAAGATCAATTATATCGTAATGTGTAAGGATAATATTTTCAAATTATATAAATCAATATATTATGTACTTAATATATCTCAAAAATATATAATAAAAAATTTATTTATTGTATGAATGCTTTTTTTTTATTTTGTCACAACGTCAGTAATTTACATATATTTTTCTTTTTAATATCAACAATTTACTTTCCATTACACTGAAGAATTATTTTTTTCACTTACTTATCAAGTTCTTCATTATAATCTATTGTTGTATCTTTTTTGAAAATATTATCAACTACATGAAGTGGTAAAAATTTTTCTTGATAATTAACTTGCTTATTTAGTTCTTTATTATAATCTATTGTTGTATTTATTGTATTGCTTTTAAAAGTATTATCAACTACATCATGTTTTGATTCTTTTAATTTTAATTTTTTTTTTAATTTAACTAAATTATATATAATACCTTTTAATAATAATTTATATTATTATTTTTCATAATGGTATTTTTTTACCTTTTTTTTTACTATATTTTAAGTTAGAAGAAGTAAAACTATTACTAGGTTTGTATATATCATGTTAATATTATAATATATTGCATATTAATTAATTCATTCAATATCAATTTACATTATTATAATCAGATTTTTTTTATCAATCTCCTGTTAAAAGTTAACATGAATATTTTTTAATACTAATTTATATATTTTATATTAAATAATTCATCAAATATTAACTTACATCCCTTTTATTATTAAATTTTTTCAAATTGTAATTAACCAGTAAAATACCTCTTAGTTTTCTTGTAGAGTATTTTATCCTTTAAAAGTAATTACAAAAGGTAATGCATTTATAATCAGAAATACATAATTTCAATTGTATAAAAAGATTAAAAGATATTTTTTTGTTATAAAAATTTAAGTTATATACTAATATTATCTGAAGAAAAGAAATTAATGAATTTTCATATGGTTCTCTTTGAATCACATTTTCTGCATGTTTTCAATTTCATTTCTACAAAAAAACATGATAAAGTAAGTCAATTAATATTTTTAATTAATATATTAGATCAAAATTATTTATATCATCTTCTCTTCAACATTAATAAGTATCACATCAATAATTCTGGAAAATCTATATATAAACTTACAAGCCACTTCTATCTATTAATTAATAAATTTCAATAAAAGAAAAGTTATTAATAAAATATTTGGTAACAACAAATCAAATCTGCAATATAATTAATTAATGTTTTATTCTCAATTTGTTATCAAAATATATGAATATTTTGATATTTGCTTTGATATCTCTGATGAAGTTATAGAGGAAATTAATATTAATATACTTTATAAGAGCTATTAAAATTATAAGTATAATAATACAGACTATACTTGTATGCAAAGTTATTTTGGAATTCTGAAATTGCAATTTTGAGAAAAAAAGTCAAAATAATTTTTCATAGAAGACGAAATTATTTTATTTAAAATCCAAAATTTTTTGACTACTCAGATAAATTCTTTGATTAAAGATACATATAACTGGATACTTTTTTTACTTCTATATATAGAATAAATTTTGCATAAATCTCAAAAAGACGAAATACCTCAAAAATTTAAAATTAATTTTGGGAACATGTATAAGTATAATAATAAAAATAATTTTTTAAATAGTAATAATATAACTTATACTAGTTAAATGAAAAAAAAATAGGATAGTTTTATTATAAATAGGATTTCAATTAATAATTAAATTTATTAAGATTTATTAAATATAGGTAATTGATTTTTTTTGATTTATGAATAGGAATTTCTGATTTATGAATTTTTATAAATAGGATATTCGATTTATACATATTTGCATCATCAATAAAATTCTGATTTTTGTTTATTCGGTTAGCATTATGATAACAATGATAATAACAATGATAGCTAGTGTGAAGTGAAAAAAGGAACTGACATTTTTTACAATATAAAAGGTCTAAGATTCCTAATTAAAATGTTTTATTTCTTTTTCTTTATCTTTGTCCCTACACTTTTGTCTATTCATTATTTTTTGACCAATTTTTACATTGTAGTTTCTTGTAAAAAAAAATATTATTACAAATATCAATAAAGTTATAATTTATTATATTATTTTTGAAGAAAAGCATTATTATTATTTTTTTTTTTTAATCAACGAGTGAGATTTCTTTATTACAAAAAAATATATAAGTACAAATACAAAATTTTTTAGATGAATAAAGATTGACTATAATTATTTACTAACTAACAGTCTGACCAACCATCCTAAAATTATGAGCACTTTATAAAATAAGTGATATTTTTTATCAAGATCTTAACAAAAAATTTTTTACAATTAACTTCTACAAACAACTCCTTTACAAATAATATTATTTCCCTATAACTATATTTGCATGCAAAATTATTTTGGGGCCCCGAAATTGCAATTTTGAAAAAAAAAGTTGAAATAATTTTTCATAGAAGACAAAATTATTTTACTTAAAATCCAAAATTTTTTAACTACTCAGAATAGATTCTGCATAAATTTCAAAAAGACAAAATACCTCAAAAATCTAAAATCAATTTTGGAAACATATATATTCATAACAACTTCAAACCATTTATCAGGAAATTTTAATAAGCGAAAATTTGCGCAAATTTTCACTTCACAAATTTTTGCAAATTTTCGACACCTTCGGAAGTTTGCGCAAAAAAATTTTACAATATTTTACAATATTTCGCAATATTTTCGCAATATTTTGCAAAAATTTCGCAAGATTTCACAAGATTTCACAAGATTTTCACAATATTTTGCAAAAATTTTTGCAAAATTTCGCAATATTTCACACAAAATTTTGAAACTTTTTACAATATTTCGCAAGTTTACATTTATTTTCGTAACTTTTTAAAATTATATTATATTTTTATTTATTTTTTTTATAAAAAAATTTAAAATAATACAAATTTTTTAAAAATTTTGAAAAATAAAAAGATTATTTTTTATTACTATTATTATCACTATTATTTTTTTGATATTATTATTTTTTATTTATCTTTAAAAATATTCGAAAGACACTATAGTAAATAAACAAAAATAAAAGTATTATATTTTTTTGTAAGTTTTCGAAATATTTTAAAATTCTTTAATATTATTTTTTATTTATCTTTAAAATATTTAAAAAACACTATAGTAAATAAACAAAAATGAGAGTATTATATTATATTTTTTTGTAAGTTTTCGAAATACTTTAAAATTCTTTAATATTATTATTTTTTATTTACCTTTAAAATATTTAAAAAACACTATAGTAAATAACAAAAATGAGAGTATTATATTATATTTTTTAGTAAGTTTTCGAAATACTTTAAAATTCTTTAATATTATTATTTTTTATTTACCTTTAAAATATTTAAAAAACACTATAGTAAATAACAAAAATGAGAGTATTATATTATATTTTTTAGTAAGTTTTCGAAATACTTTAAAATTCTTTAATATTATTATTTTTTATTTACCTTTAAAATATTTAAAAAACACTATAGTAAATAACAAAAATGAGAGTATTATATTATATTTTTTAGTAAGTTTTCGAAATACTTTAAAATTCTTTAATATTATTATTTTTTATTTACCTTTAAAAATATTATATTTTTTTGTAAGTTTTCAAAATATTTTGAAGTAAATAAAGTATAAAAGTTTTTAAAAATGTTCGAAAAACAATGTAGTAAGTAAGTAAAAATAAAGTATTATGTTATATTTTTTCGTAAGTTTTCAAAATATTTTAAAATAAATAAAGTGTAAAAGTTTTCGAAAATGTTCAAATAAATAAATAAAAGTGAGTGAGAGTATGAAAAATATGAAAAATATAAGGGATGTCTAAAATAAACAAATATTTGCAACACATGACACGTGATATAATTGCAGAATCTACACTTATACTTATAACTACTTATCGAAATTGCAAAACAAAAATTATTATTATTAACGGTTTTATTATTATTATTATTATTATTATTATTATTATTATTATAGCCCTCGCGATTTTATTATTAATATTATCTTTTTTCTTGCCTCATGGTTCTACAATTTTTAGCCCTTACGATTCTTGCCCCACGGTTTTATTATTATTATTATTATTATTTAGCCTCCACGATTCTTGCCCACGATTTTATTATTATTATTATTATTATTATTTTTTTTTTTTTTTTTTTTTTTTTTTNCCTGACAATAACAATTGCCCTCAGCATGTTAAGGCCCTGCCGAACAACCTATTTTATACAACCAAGTCCAATTACAACTATCTTTGATAATATGATTATATATAAATCTATTTAATGAAAATAAAAAAGAAATCTTGCTTCTATTATAATTATGATTGTTTTTATTTATAATATTTGTTATGCCTTGTGTATTGTTATTGAGTACACTATTGTCATCTGTATTATTGGTCTGAGATGTTACTATTGTATCACGTGTCTCGTTACGGATCTTCTTTTTCCATTTATTATTACTGATTCCATTCTCAGTTTCCCACTTTTTAACTGCTGTACATCTATCTTTCCATATATGAGTATGTAAGAAGAGTTTAAATTGAACAAATACGTCGTCTATTATTTGATCAGCCAACTTATGTGTTACAACTTTTTGCAAAACTATATCATATACAGTTATCGGGATCAATCCCAACATAACATCAATGAATGATAAATGGTCCGCGTCTCGCGTGCTCACATCTCGGGGGATCTGAAGTTCATTTAATGCTTCTAGTGTTTTGCACATATTTTTGCACGTATCCCCACATGCTACGGTAGTCGTCTTGCTTACTAACAAATTAATAAGTTTATTTCTGCATGAGTGTATATCAATTAAGTTTTTTGGACATGTCAACACATGTACTTGATTTTCTTTTTCTAGGTTGCACCGGATGCAAGAATCGTTTTCATATATCTTTGGAAATCTGTCCTTTAACTTCTCTAGTGTGGGCAGTTCATTATTAAATAATTTAACATTAAAAGCTCTTTGCCGGGTTTCCTTGTTATCTGTTACATTGCGATCAATATAAGAAAGCATTGTCGTTCTCCATGACGACTCCCATTGAATCTGTTTACTTTTAAAAGCAGAAATTGTAGAGATGTTTCGATTGAGCAATCTCCATTTTATCGAGTGTTTGGCCTTACCCAATTTTTTAGTAAAATGTCTTAAAGGCTCCTCAATTGTTTCTGTATTCCAACAACTCACTGCATTGACAGATGTTAAAGACTGCAAATCTGGAGAGCATACAGGTTTAAGACAACCTTCTCTTGCTAATTTATCTGCCGTTTCATTGTGGATAACTCCCGAGTGCGCTTTAACTTTTTCCAGCCGGAGTGTTAAGTTCTGAACGTTAGCTATTTCTTCTATAGCTTTGACAATTGTCCAATTTTTAAGTTTCCTATGTGCTTTTCTTGGGTTGGTAGCTGCACTAGCTATAGCATCAATAGCTGCCTGGCTATCTGTAAAAATACATAACCTCGAACGCTTTGGGGTAGCATAAACTGCCGTCAGGATTGCCATAAGTTCCGCACGTGTTGACGACGTGAAATTTTCTACTTTACCACTAAAATTAAACTCTGTATCATTTTCGTCGAATGCACACCACCCGCAACCCATTGTTGTTATGTGTGAATTATTATTATCTTTTTTAATTAAGGATCCATCCGTATATATCCTAATTGACATACTACTAGAAAGCTTTGAGCGAATGTCATCAAGTTTAGTCTGAATGTTTTCTTGTGTCCAGAAATTTTGAAATTTCGCGAACATAGTTGTTCTATCACGTGCATTGTTGCTAATATAAACAGTTGGAGGGTCTATGGAACATATTGAACCAACTGGTAATGAATCTTCTATAATTTTACTGATACCGTCTCTAATGGCGTTCTGAGATGAGCGAAGTCGGAGTCTATTTGAACGATCTGGAGTTGATCGTAGTGACACTACACTTCTAACCACGTTTATACTAACGGATTTTGCCATACTCGTCTTGATAAGACATACATCTTGATTTTTAAGATTGGCAACAAGGCTCCTGTCACCTTGGGCACAACCCGTACATTTTTCCAAAACTGAGTTTCCCGAGCTCTGTGAGCTAACTTCTTTGGTATGATGTTGAATTGTGAATTCATCTTTATTAAGCATTTTTCTCTTTTTTCCAATAATTGGGTGAGTTCCTTCATCATTTTGTATTGCTACCCAATTAATACTATTGCTTTGTTTGCCAATATTCCAGTTACATATATTATATCGTTCACCTAAGGTTGCCTGCATTTCTGCCGACAAGACTCGTGTTTTAGTATCTGTTAATAATTTGTTTTCAAGCGTTCTGAACCAACCAGGTTTAGGGCCCCGTCGGTCATTGTTAGTAATCTCTTGCCAGTGTAAGAGTATTTTACCATTATGTGAAACTAACTGTTCCAAAAACATCAGTTGCCTGTTTCGCAGACTTTTTCTGATCAACCGGTATTGACTTTCATCATCTAATATCTCTTCTATTGTAATATTACCCCCCTTAATTAATAGGTTGTCGTTAAGATTTTTGGATAACTTAAATGTCAGATCATGTATTTTACAAATAACTAATATATCGTTTAGCAGGGACCGTCCCCGTTTAGTTTTCATTGTGAATAACGATTCAGTTATGCTTTGTCCTGACCAAAAAGAATTTTGGAGGTGTTGTAAGCGTACCCGCGTGGAGCAACCCAACATACCTTTATCATTCAATCTATTAAACAAATTATTGCTTTGCATTTGTAACTGACGATCCCACAAATGACATACATCATACGCTTCTTTTGCATGTATTAGAGCATTTGGCGCCGTAATGGGCAGTAACGCCTTGTTTTTGATCATCGAGATGAATTTAGTTGTAATCTTTAGACATTCCTTTTCTGAAAGCGTCATATCATTCAGACTGTACTCTAGCATTGGTATTACAACTGCATTAAAAATATAAATTGCTTGTTTATCTGTAATGGGTTTTCCTTTAAGAATATTGGCCATGTAATTTGTTAACTTTTTAAGTCGATCCTTTTGAAATTGTTTGGAACCATTTTCCGTAACGTAAACCCCAAGTGATCTAACGGGGTAGTCCTTTGCCACCGGGTATAAAGTTTCGTCTCCCATAAGCAAGCCTTCCAATTTGGTCTGAGAGTTTACGTTGATGGCAATCAGGTATGATTTACTTTTATTAATTGTAATATCGTTCATTTGATAAAATTCATTTGCAATTGTGAGTATTTCTTCCATATTTCGTTTGTTAGGGGCGATCCAATTCGTATCATCCACATAGGCAGCCACAGAGGCATGCACACTAAGTCTCTTCTTTGATTGTGAGTGTAGATTACTAATCCATTTTTCTTTCATGGTATAACCCAACTTAGATTCTGCTATCCGATGCACTAATGGGTCATAAAAAATCCGCCAAAAAAGGGGAGAAATAATATCTCCTTGATCTATACCATCTTTTACATTATAAGCTAACGTATTACCATGCGATGTGAGGACTTGATTTTCTCTATTACGTAAAAGTTTCTCTATTAAACTTATGAAGCGTTCAGGGATTCTAATACGACGTAATGCCAATATAAGTGACTCTGCACTAACCGAGTCAAAGGCTTTACTCATGTCTTGAAACATAATCCAGAGCTCTCTTTTATTGTCACGAGCATCCTCCATGATGTTGTTAATAACATGAATAGGACTTTGCGTGTCGTCTCCTGGCAAACCAGCATAGTTGTGTTTTGATAGGATTTTATTGGTACTAAAGATATTAGCTAACCTATTATTCATTATTTTCATAAAGATTTTTCGACCTGTTTCCAGAAGTGTAATTGGTCTCGTTATATTTAGATCATTAGCCCACGCAGTAGTTTTTGGGATTGGGTATATGTATCCTAGTTTCCACTCACGGGGCATGTCATTTATATTTAAGGACATATTTATTATATTTCTTAATACTTCAACAGCATTACCCGGCAAGTGTTTAAACCATTCGTACTGTAAATTTGATTGTCCCGGTGCTTTCTTATTAGGCAGCTTAGAGATAATGTCTTCTAATTCATTAGTACCTACTTCCGAAAGTAGTGTATCATACCATGTTACATTAATATTTTCTTTAGGTGAATAGAATGTCTCCCACTTACGCAAAAGATTGGTATCTAAGTTCCGCTTTCTGGTCCAGTTACTGAAGTGATTTTTAACGATCCCCTTAATCGTTTCTCCATCATTAACTATCACCGGATTGTCATTAGCATCTGTCGTTATCAAACGATCCATCACAATCGATTGTCTAGGTTTATCCAAGATACTATTAATCATACGTTTTGGATTTGTTTTAAGATCATCCCAACGGCGCTCAATTGCTTTTTGAATACGTTGGAGTGTTTCTTTCTTTTTTTCCACACGTGCAATTCCTTGATAATGTAGACTCTCTGCTCTTAAAGCATCTATCAATTCAGGGATTGAGTTATTTTCGTTGAATAGTTTCTCTATACCATAATTAAGATTGAAAAGTTTTGTTTTTTCTTGGGCGATTTTGGTTTGTTCCTGGATCCATTTGAATGATTTATGTTTATTAACTATTACGAATCTACATATTTTGTTTATAGATTTAGCTATTTTAAAATTTTTAAGTGTATTCTTTTTGACTACTTTATTACGCTTCAGCATTTTGTTTTTAGGCATAACCCGATCAGCAGCATTTGTAATAATGTTTTTAAAAGTCTCCCAATTCTTATTAAGCGTCTCGTAATTTGCAGTATAGTTAATATTTCGTTCAGCGAACGTTGATTTTTCTAATTGTATTCTAACGTGATCGGTAAATCTTGCCCATTTCTCGTCACACATTCCTTTCAAATTATATTTCGGACCTGCGTTTCCAATTAACTCTTTATCTCGTGCAATACGCCAGTTTTTTTTAATTTTGACACCAAGCCACTTATGGTCACTATCTGTTATCACTTCCAAATTATCTAATTCACATTCCTCAAGTTTATTTATCCATTCATGAGGGATCCATACAGCGTCGATACGACTTTTTTCGGTTGAATTGTCACGGTTCCATGTATAGCCGCCTTGATCGGGATACAAGACTCTATAACTATCAATTAGATCTTTACTGGTTAACAACGAAAAAATTTCGCATTCAGGTGTTTCTGTTACATTATTATTGTTTCTATCCAAGTTTGGCGCAGGGACGGCATTGAAATCTCCAGCTACTATTAACTTATATTGTTTACGTTTTGCTTCACTACACCAGTTATTGACCTGGTTTAATAAACCAACTCTTTCAGTTTTTTTACTTGGAAAATACACTTGGATAAAGCGTATTATTGTTTTTCTTGGAAGCACCAAGTCAATGGCTATCGCTCTTCCTTCATATCTTTTAACATTACAAACATATTTGTTAAGATCTTTTTTTATAACAATGGCAACACCGGCCCCCATACCCATTGAGGACCAATGTATTCTATATTTGGAACTGCCTTCAATAAACCATTTTTCTCCATTTTCTTTAATATTTGTTTCTGAGATACCTACGATATCAGCATTCTTTGTTTTGATAAAATTAAAAAAAATTTGTCGTTTAATTGGGTCATTAAACCCTCTAACATTATGTGTTGCTAAATATATATGTTGATTGTCTATGTAATTTTCCGTATTAAATATATTACTACGCACACTCGTCGTTTTTTCGCTTGTTTTATTACTATTCCCTGATAAATTAGAATTAATCGAACTATTATTATTATTATTATTATTGTCTGTCATAAATAAAAATTATAAAGGGAGGGAGGAACACTTATTGAGGCGAGCCTCTATTTTTTTCTTCAATAATTACAGTAGCCGTTTTACCGGCAGGTGTCATGACCTGGCGTTCAATATTATCTAATCGATTTACTAGTTGGTTGATGACATTAATCAACCTGTCATCCGACGAACTCCCACTAATATTGGTAGGTGGATTTGAGCTTTCTGGTTCAACCGAGTCTTCATCCATATCGACGTCATCATCTGAGTCGAATGAATCTTGTTCGAAGTCCGCATTTGTTTTATTCCATACATGTTCTTCTAACGCAGTTAATCTATCAGAAACCTCTAATAGCAGAGATTCGATACGACTTAATCTATCATTTGCATCGCTAGTGGACGCAGGTTTGTTAAATCTATTCTTCTTTGTTACATCTGCATATGTTGTATTTCCAGTTTGTCTATTCAATGTCGCTAAGTATCTGGGATTATATTTTTTATAAATGGCACCGAACTTTTCTAGGCTATTGACTTTCTTTTCTTTAAACTCAGCGTCTCGTTTTGTCAAAGGACAATTACTAATGAGATGCTCAATCGAGTAGCACCTGTGGCAGGTTTTAGTAGTAAAATCTACAACTTTGATAGTGGTTGTTGTGTTTTCATCAGTCCAAGAGGTGTTCAAAGCTGCATCTCGTGATTCGGGAGAAATAAAAGAGACTATAGCCTCTCCTCTACGTCGATAAGAAGTTCGTGTTCTAGGAAAGTAACATGTTTTTGCCCCGACTTTTTCGATAGTTGGCATAAGTTCCCTGGCTGTGATACCATTTGGCAAGCCAATTACTTTAGCAGTAAATTCTCCACGTGACTTGAGCATTTCTGCAGTGAAATTAAGTGGTGTAACTCTAAATGAGTCATCACCAATAAGAATACTCCAATTTTTAAGAATTTTTTCTGCACTATTTTTTTCTTTAAATACAATTACGGCTGATTGCCACATGTCATTTGTTCTAAGGTTCATTCTTTCAATATCCCCAAAAGTAGAAGATATTTCAAAAGCTAGTTCTTTGTGTTTCATACCAATGGGAATGTCCCACAACTTGATACCATGCATGATATCTCTTTGAGGATTCCTTTTAAAGATTACAGCCCTATGCATGTAGCTCGGCTGTGCTGCATCTGCGCTTACATTGATTTTTTTTGCTGTATTCATTTTTTCTTCATTGTCAAAAAAAACAGAAATCATTCTTTGTCTATTGAAAACTTCCGAATTAACCGTAATTAATTCCGTCACTTCTCTAAATGACCTTTTGATTTTTTCGATTTTGTCCCCGATAGTTTTACCCGGAATTCGTGAAGCGAATGTCCAAATCTTGTATTTCTTGGCCCCAAAGGCTTCACGCCATTCATGTTGGTTTTCATTAATATCTTCAAAGGAAGTAATTGATTCATTATCTTCTACAACTGTAGTTTCTTGATTTTTACTTGTTGTATCATTATCTACAACTTTCTGTTTACCTTTTCGATTGGTTACTTGTTGCCATTCTTGAGTGCCAGTGTTGCTATCATTATTAAAATTATCCTCTTCCAAATTCATAATATTTTGTTCATTTGTTAAAATGTTTTCTGCTTCCCAAGTTGTTTCTTTGAGCTGGGTGTTGTTTCTTACGGTGTTGGAGCTTTCCGACTGGGTTTCTCCTTGAGGGACTGAGCTTGTTTCAGTAGTTTTTTTTCCCAAGTTTTTATTATTATTTTTGTTGTCAAGAGGGTTAAATTTAAACCTATTGCGTTTAGTTGTCGGACTTCTAGTAGAGGAGTAGTTAGCGACCTTCCTCCTAGGTCGGTCTTCCTGTTCGCTCATATCTGAGCAAAAATTCAATAAAAGTTATATATAAAAAAAACTATTTCGAATTTTTTATTTACTGCGTATTTTTGAAAAATAAATGATAATCGGAAAGAGTTTTTTTTATTATTATTATTATTATAGCCCCACGGTTTTATTATTATTATTATTATAGCTCTTGTGGTTTTGTTATTATTATTATTCTTCTTCTTACCTTACAGTTCTTTTGTCTCCCACGATTTTTAGCCCTCACGATTCTTGCTCCCACCGTTTTGTCTCCCACAATTTTTAGCTCCCACGATTCTTATCCCTACGGTTTTATTATTATTATTATTATTATAACCCCCACAGTTTTATTATTATTATTATTATAGCCCCCGCGGATTTATTATTATTATTATTATTATAGCTCCCACAGTTTTATTATTATTATAGCCCACGGTTTTATAATTATTATTATTCTTGTCTCCCACAATTTTTAGCTCTCACGATTCTTGCTTCCACGGTGTTACTTTTTTTTTATATATTATCTTTATTTTATTATTATTATTCTTTCTTTTATTTATTATTTATTTATTTATCCATTATTTATTGTTAACTTTATTCTTTTTATTTATTTATTTATTATTTATCATCAACTTTACTCTTATTTTCATCCTTATATTTCTTATTTCTTATTTTCTTTATTGCTTTTCTTTTACTTTCTTATTATCTTATTAATTTTTGCGATACGATCGTCACGTGTCACGTGCGCTGATGATCGATGAATCAATTAATGGCTGTGTCGATCACGTGATTTTCGCGCCCACTTGTTCTAGAGAACAACAACCACTTGTCCTAGAGAACAACCATTTGTTTTAAACAACAACCACTTGTTCTAGACGACAACTACTATCAATGGCATGCTATCTTGAATACTTTTGTTAAATTTTAGTGGCTCTGTAGCAATAGATAGATTATAATCAAGTTTCTTCATGTATTTATTTTTATATTAATTAATAGATTTTTTATATAACTGTAGTAGATAATTAGAAAAGGTATAAAAGGATCTTAATTTTATTGATGGTTCAGAAGGTCCAGAATGAGAAACTAGAGAGAAACACTCGAAATAATTATTAATAGCCATTAGAAATAATAGAAACATTACAATTATTAGATAATTCTTATACTCTTTTATTTAAATTCTAAGATAATTTTATTAAATAAAGAAAATAATTTTAATTCCCATACATATTTCATTTTGATCTTAAATGAATCTATCTATTATTTTCTAAATAAAACAACTGTCTTTCTAATAAAATAAAATATTTGATTGTAGTCCCACTCCTAAAAATATATAAAATTAGTAATTTCTATAAAATTAACTATCAAATTCATTTCTCCCGCCTAATCTTTTGTGTAACTGCTAATTTTGAGATTACATAATTTAATTAGATTATCTACAAACCCTTGCAAAATCTTGTGATCTTGCAATTCCCCTTGAAAACTTAATACTCACCCTTATTTTCTCTCTTTTCTTATAATATTTTAAATCTATCCACATTATCTCACTTACCCTTGATCATTACCAGCTAAACCATAGTACTTTTTCTTATTAAAATACTATTGCTCTCCCAAAAGGTAGTATCAATGGTTTCATCTCCCACGATTTTTAGTTTCCACGATTCTTATCCCTACAGTTTTATTATTATTATTATTATTATTATTATAACTCCCGCGGTTTTATTATTAAGATTATTATTATTATTATTATTATTATTATAGTCCCCACGGTTTTATTATAATTATTATTATAACCCCACGGTTTTATTATTATTATATTATTATTATTATTATTATTATATCCCCCTACAATTTTATTATAATTATTATTCATCAGGAAATTTTTTATGTCAGAGGTTATTGTAATAATTTCGTTTTCAAAGGTTATTGAAGGTTATCGAACCAATAACCTTCGCAAATATTACGTTTATTATGATAAAGTGAAGGTTATTGAAGGTTATTGATATCAATAACCTCCGGAGTATTACGTTTTATTAATAAAAATGAAGGTTTTCGGTACTAATAACTTTCGTAAATATTATGTTTATGTTGGAGGTATTCGAAGGTTATCGGAGTGAAGGACTTCGAAGGCTTACGTTTAAAAAAATTTACTGATATTATAGCCCCACGGTTTTATTATTATTATTATTATTATTATTATTATTATAGCTTCCACGGTTTTATTATTATTATTATTATTATTATAGTTCCCGCAATTTTGTTATTATTATTACTCTTGTCTCCCACAGTTTTTCGCTTTCACGATTCTTGCTCCCACGGTTTCATCTCCCACGATTTTTAGCTCCCACGACTACGGTTTTATTATTATTATTATTATTATTATTATTATTATAGCTTCCACGGTTTTATTATTATTATTATTATTATTATAGTTCCCGCAATTTTGTTATTATTATTACTCTTGTCTCCCACAGTTTTTCGCTTTCACGATTCTTGCTCCCACGGTTTCATCTCCCACGATTTTTAGCTCCCACGACTACGGTTTTATTATTATTATTATTATTATTATTATAGCCCCTACAGTTTTATTATTATTATATTATTATTATTATAGCCCCTACGGTTTTATTATTATTATATTATTATTATTATTATTATTATTATAGCTCCCGCGGTTTTGTTATTATTATTATTCTTGTCTCTCACGGTTTTTAGCCCTCACGATTCTTGCTCCCATGGTTTCATCTTCCACAATTTTTAGCTTCCACGATTCTTATCTCTACGATTTTATTTTTATTATTATTATTATTATTATTATAGCCCCACGGTTTTATTATTATTATTATTATTATTATTATAACCCCCACGGTTTTATTATTATATTATTATTATTATTATTATTATAGTCCCCACGGTTTTATTATTATTATTATTATTATTATTATTATTATAACCCACAGTTTTATTATTATTATTATAGCCCCCATGATTTTATTATTATTATTATTATTATTATAGCCTTCGCGATTTTGTTATTATTATTATTCTTGTCTCCCACGGTTTTTAGCCCTCACGATTCTTACTTCCACGATTTTGTCTCCCACGATTTTTAGCTCCCACGATTCTTATCCCTACGATTTTATTTTTATTATTATTTAGCCTCCACGGTTTTATTATTATTATTATTATAATTATAATATTTTTTCGAATTGAATAAAAATTATAATTATAAATCGTGATTATTACAGTTAATCACGATTTTAATAATTGCTGATTAATCGTGATTATTCACGATTAATCACGATTTAATAATCGCTGATTAATCGCGATTAATCGTCTATCAACATTTGTACTTGACTATATAGTTGATAGGCGATTAATCGCAATTTTGTATTCGCGATTCATAACACTATGCTTAACGAGATGATCGAGACAATCAAATATTGTGGTTACAACAAGATATTAACAGATATAGACAGCTCGATACACTTTAACAAAATCATATTAATCAGTTCACCCAAGATGACATTACTTTACAGAATCATATAGGGGATATAAAAAGATCTCACAATTTTTGAAAGTTGAATGCTATCTATATTAAAATCCAAAAAGATAGACGTATTAGTTCATTGTTGCATAAACAATTTGCATTACAGCTCTTGAATAGAAGAATAACTCAGCAATTGGAACGACAGTTGCGACAGTGCAATAATGATAAAGTTTTTTTACAATTTTGGTATGATCGCGTTATCCCAAGATATAAAAAATAGAAAAATAAGACCAAAAATAAATGCCAAATAATTAATAATTTGAATTAACAAATTTTAGCGCTTCAGAATAATTTAATAATTAAACAGGTATGGTGGGTTACGAATTAAAAAAATTCAATGGGTATCCTACTGAAGATCCCGAAGAACATATTGAAGAATTTAGATTGTGGCTTGTAGGTTCTGGAATAGATGTAGGCATTGGTTATGCTAATAAAATTAATGTTCATGGTGTTTTTATAGTATCTCTCAAAGGGGACACCAAAGATTGATATAAAAGAACCATCCATGAAAAAAATTGAGAATTGAGAAATTTACTTGATAATACAACACAAGCTAATTTAAGTACAGTCCAAAGACGAACAGCAGTCCAGTTAGGTGCACAAGCATTAAATTGGTCCAATGGACAAGTTGATAATATTGTAATTCTAGCTCATACGGTATTTGATGATGAAGATCTTGTGAATAAAGGAATTTAAAGACAACATAATAAATGGATAAATAGAAATAATAACTGATATAATGAATGAAAGGATACTTGGATATAAAATGTGGAATAATCGATAAATAAATCAACGAAAGGTCTGATTCCCTTTCTAAAATAACTGAATCAGTGGTGTCTTCTAATCAACAGTCTTGTACCTATCGGAGAAGGACTATAAACTCCTAAAAGAACCATAAAGTCACCCTTAGAATTATGTCTTACCGAAAGGCAAGTGACACCAGTAACAACGCGCAAATTGTTATGCATGTAGGTTGTTATCAATGTAATTAAATTTTAAAAATCAAAAATCAAAAATTGAGATAGCGATTGAAGAAAAAGATCATAAATGTATTTTTTATCCTAAATACCATTGTGAATTAAATTATATTGAAATGTATTGGGGAGCAACTAAAAGATTTACAAGAGAATATTGTAATTATACATGGGTTGGATTACAAAAGACAGTTTCTGAAGCTTTAGATTCTGTACCTTTAATTATGATTAGAAAATTTGCAAGAAAATCTCAAAGATATATGGATGCATACAGAAAAGGATTAACAGGTAAATTGACAGAATTTGTAATAAATCACATTGAAAAGTACCTAATAATATTTATAATGAATTAAAGAATTTTTTTAAATAGAATAAATAACATTTTTATTATTTTTATATATATTTTCAATTTTATTTTATATATTTTTTATATGTAATTCACCTGACTTCAAATGTTAATAGCTTTGTCAAAAATAAATTTTATAAAATTTAAATCAATAATTCTAAAAGAGCAAGTCAATGTCTATTATAATTATCGGTTAAAATTTCTATTTTAAGTCTGTGTTACAAGTCTTAATCTTTTAAAGTTAACTTTATTTTAGGGATAAAATTTTTGGTTATAGACTTCACGCACTGTATAAAAAAAACAAATCTCAATATAAATAATATTTTAGATTCAAATAGTACAAATAATGTTTTAAAAATTTGGTATTTGTATTATTACTGAACATCAATATTTAAAGCTCATCGTTTGGAAATTCGTATTGGAAATTATAAATTACAGAAAAATGCTTTAGCCTGTTTTGTAGGTTTATTTGCATCTGCTGGAAAGTCTAATTATTCTGCATCAGTTGCACAATATCTTGGAATATTAGCTCAATATCCAAAACTTGAAGAAAAATTAGAATATACAGCATCAATTAAAATTGATGATGATAAAAAAAGACATCCGGAATTATATAGAGGTGTTCTAGGACGCTATATATACGAAACGTCCGGAGAACGCACTAGAACGGTGCGTTCTGGTACGCTATATATACGAAACGTTCGGAGAACGCACTAGAACGGTACGTTCTAGTACGCTATATATACGAAACGTTCGGAGAATGCACTAGAACGGTGCGTTCTAGTACGCTATATATACAAAGCGTTCGGAGAACGCACTAGAACGGCATATTTAATATGCTATATGAACGTAGGTGGTGTTCGTAGGACACTATAGATTGGTGTATTTTGGACGCACTAGAATGTTTATATTTAATTCCTGATGGAAGAGGACATTATTTTGCATTTGATGAAGCACTTAAAACATTAGGTGTTAAATTTATTAAACAAAATATAACTGGAAATTTTGTTGATATCAACAACTTGAAATTACAAGTAAAAGCTGCTCAAAGTGAATGAGATTGTATAGGAATCTTGTTATCAGAGTATCTCGATGATCCTTGTGGATCAATTGGTCAAAGAGCAATAGATATCAGAAAGGTGGCTATGTGGAAATTGGTAAATGAACTTCTATCTGCATTTCAATATTCCGATCAACACAATCAATATCAAAATCCTTTATAGAATACAACTTCACCTAATCAATTTACAACAGTTTCTTTTACATGATTACGTAATTGTTTTCCTGATGGAACTTCAAGAATAGAAAATATATTCTTACAAGATGTTATTTTAATACAAAAAAGTAATAAAGTTGAACGAAGAAAACTAGGAGTTACAAGATATAAATCAGGCAAACAAAAATCAAAAAAAAAAAAATACAAATACAAAAAATTCTAATCAAATTATTATTGATGAACAGATGCAAACTGATTTTAGAAATGAAATATCACAAAATCATTTAATACTCCAAAATTCAAATGATCAGAATGAACCACTAAGAAAAAAAATCAAAAAACCTCGCCGTGAAACAAAACCTGAAGAAAACCAATTTTTAGAACCTTTAATAAATTGTTTAGCATATCTAACTGATAATCAAATAAATGAAATTCAAGAAATACTAGGGAATGAATGGGATAAAAATAGAATAAGTCAATATATTTCTCGCCATAGACGAAATAAAAATAATAATTAACAATAAATGTATATTCAGTTTAAATGGTCAGAAAAATTAAAAATATTATTTTATTTTTATCCTTTATTAAAAAGAAAGTAAAAATTTATTAACAAATTTAATTTTCAATATATTTTATCTTTGTTTTATTATAATAAAAAATAAGTTACGTTTATAAAAAAAAATCTAATACATATAATTTAAAAAAGTAATTATATGAAAAAGGTTGTTAAAAATGAAGATAATTAGGTATTTTTTTTATTAAATTTAAAGCCTAATGCAAAAGAATCTGAGTTTTGCTTCAAAAAATAGGTTAAAGTTTTGATATAATAAAATACTAACAAATAATTAAATAAAAGAACTTTTTGGTTTTTTTAATAGAAAATAAGTAAACAAAATAGAAATATTAAAAGCAAAAAATCAGATAATTAATGGCTTCGAATAGTTAACTTTTTGATTAAATTGTTACACATAAATTTTTAATATGAAAATTAGTGTAACCCTGACATGCATACTGACTGATAACACATCACAGGTGAAACACATGCTACATCATACGTAAAAATTCAGATGATCGCGATTTATAAATGCAGTTAAAATATCTTACTACAGAACGAAATTATAGAAGTATTGGATAATGCATTTCCAAGTTTACGAATAGTTCAGTATAATCAAACACTTCTACTATACTTCCCTTACTTTTATTCTCAACCACCACGAAGTTATCTCTGGATTGTATTCTATTTTGAAGATAAACGCAATATTTTTATTAATTGTATCGTGATGTCTTATTTTTTAATTGTAGGTGGGCAACGAAAAATTTGCATCTTTTACAAGAGATGTATCGATTAGCATTTATTACAAGACTGGAAGCTACCAGAAAATTTTAATTTTATTACTCTATGTTAAGATTTAATTGTATTTGTAATCGTATCAAGCACTTAAAAGACTCAATAAGTCATAAAGTGTATATTTTGACAATAAAGACTGTGTTTTAAATATGGTTAACTACAACTTTAGCATGAATGTACTAGTCCCATCGGGAGCATAGTATATGTCTAGGATTAGAATTCGGGATTCCTGTACTGCCACGTGGAATTTATAGCTTTGTATTTATTTTTCTCGTCGCAAGTTTCATTTCCCGTAGCATCTAGTCTGTTATAGTATGCATAAATTTTCTAGAACGATTTACCGACTCAATATGTACATGTATAAAATTATTGCAACCCATCTTTTGAAAAAAGTGCATTTTCTGCTATAACGACCGTTCTTTATTTTAATATGTACCGTACCATATCGCAAAATCTAAAAAATTGATTTTACACCTCTCAGCAAGAGCAGGCTGGCCATTATATGCCTAGCAGAAATACTTTATTAATTGCAATGCAAAAATAAACTATAAGATAACACAACACTTTACAGAATCTTTATTTCACAAAATAAAATTAACATGACTTTTTTTTCAAGTAGCAAATAATAACGAATTACTTCTTTTTCTTTGATGAGCTAGCTTCTCCCGATGAACAACTTCTTTATAATGAACTTTCACTTTTTAACGATAAACCTTTAGAGCTTAAATCAATTCTCAGAACATATTGCTTGATCCGACTTTCAATCCAAGGTGGTATGTTCTGAGAAATAACATTTTTGGTAGTAACATAATTCTGCTTTTGATATTTATCATACAACTGTGCTGGCACAACAAAATAAAAGTCGATTTGACCCGTTTTCGCCAATTTTCCACGAAGTTTTTTCAAACCAATCATCTTAATAGGATGATTCATAGCTGTGGTCATCTGGAAGAGGTACCTGGGTGCAATAATCGCATCAATTGATGGAAAAGTTTTATCAATTGGTTGATAGTACTCATCGTCTTTGATATTATCAACTTCAGAAAACTTATGTATCTCGTCCTGTCGATACAATGTAAATTCGAATTCATCCGTTTTAGTTTTATTAGTTTTATTGGAATCTAAAGAACGAACTTGGAAAGTTCCGCCATCTCGCAACATCCGGTGGGCAATCGCTTCAAAAAAACTGCCCAGAATTGAACTACTTTTGCCTCCTTCCAAGACTGCTTCCATGTCATTACACAATCTATCTGTTATTATATCTTTAAGTTTCTTAGTTACTCGTTCACCTACATAGTCTGATGCAAATATAATAGTTTTCTGCGTATAGGGTTCGATATCTTTATCGTCTTCGGTCTCTTTACCGTCTTCGGCATCATCTTCCTCCGTTAGAGCGTTCGTCCAAATATGGACGAGTTTATGACTTACGTCTCTTTTGCTTTCCCTTCCGCCAATATATCTAATGATATCTTCATTACATAATTCAATTGCTTCTTCGAGCTGATCTTGAATTTCTTTTTTGAGAGCGCCCTCCAAAGCGTATCTAGGAATCCCTCCCCATCTCGTAAATAACTCTTTAACCTTATCACTACTAAGGCTTCCGAAAATCTTACTTCTACATGTATCAATTTCATTCCAAGACCACACTGGCATGTATCGTATACTTGGGATATTCTTATCGAATTCCTTATAATGACCTTTCAATGGAGAGCAAATAAGAATTGTCTTGGCATCAACTTTATCTGGTTTTTTACCATCCACAACATACCAAACATTAGAATCGTTTAGGTATCTTCTAATCTCATCAACGTGTTTTGTTCTGTGAAGATAGAAGGCTTTTTCCTGATAAAAAAAAATAACTCGTCTTGAATCACTCATGGTATGAATGTCGTATATGACCGTTTTATCTAATAATGCGAGGTGATAAAGTAGGTAGTAACCGAAAAAGGTTTTTCCGATTCCAGGATTACCGGAGATACGCAATTTTCTTACATTGCTATCAAGAACAACATTGAGCAGGTCATTGTAGTATTTACGAATGAATATTATTGAAGGCTCTTCATTACTTCCAAAAAAATGTGCGTCCCCGGACAGCTGGAAGAACTCATCACCAATATTAAATTTCGTATCCTTTAAAGCCTTCCAAAAGTTCATCAGCCTTTCATTCTCAACTTTTTTGTCCCCGCCAAGATATTCCGTATAATAGGAATAGATAAGAAAGGAAAAAGTTAATAAACGAAATAACAATTTAAGCTTGGAATATTAATGTGACACAGCGCAGACGAAAATGAAACGACTATCAAACGTCACGTTAGTGTTGGTGACTAATTTACCGGTTGCAACGGGTAGTTCTACATAATATAAATGTTTTTTGGGCGGGTTTGACGATAAGAAGCAGGAAAGAAAAGCACAAGAATAAGTAAGTATTCGGTATTATTGGCGAATATGGCATGGTGTGAGTGAAAATGAAATTTACTTACCTCCTTTAATTTCCTTGGCGAAGTCTACTAGTCTTGTCGCGGGTCCCAACTTCATTTCAACTTGCATAAAATCTTCTTTGGTCGTATTGAGAAAATCACGACTGGCGATCTTTTCATTGCGGAGGATTGCGTAATCGTTATCGTCAAGCTGTAGGTCTTCCTTCCCACGAAAAAATGTGATAAGTTGCTCAGTATTATACTTTTGAACCACTTCAGGCGCAGGTTTTTGCTCAGTTGTAGAAGTACTTTGTTCAGACATGATGCTTTTATAGGTTATACAAATATGCAGTAAAGTTTCCGGGTAGTTGCTATTTAAAAATTTTTTTTGTCGAACAAAATACCCGAAAGCAAGTTCAAGACCAAAAGTATCTGGCCAATTATTTTTTAATAAATTTTTTAATAAATTTCTAAGATGAATTATAACACAAGGAATAATTCAAATTACATAAACTTTTTTTTAAAAGAATCCCCTAACAAAGGGCTATCATATGATATCTTATTTGTTAAAATCTGATACTTGTTTGTGCAGTAATTGTGTTTTAAATGAAATTATTCAAAAATATTAAATTGAATTAATGATTGTAATATCTTTTGATTTCAATAACTATTCATTGTAAATACAAACTATCTTATACAGACTTGTAGCTTATAACAAGGGCTACAATTTTTATTAATACCATATTTGACATTTTCTAATTAAAATCAGAACTTTACTTAGAAATTATTAAAAATTTAACTTGATATTAACAAATAATTATCAATTATTCTCATATATAAAACTTTATTTTTTACTAATTAAAAGTTAAATATAATACTAAGTAATCTTAAAGGCAAATATATTGCACACCTGTCACAAAAATATCAGACCTATGTCATAAGAATTGAAGAAATAAATAATGTTTAAATTTTAATAAATAATTATTAATTATTTATTATTTAATAACAAAATATCAGCCGGATTCTAATTAACTTTAAAGATAAACATGTTATACATCTACTGTAAAAGTTTTAGAATTATAAAATAAGAATTGAGAAAGTTTTTATATAACTGGACGAAATATCTTAAAAATTCAAAATCAATTTTGGGAACATGTATATTTACCCCAGTGGAAATGATACTATAAAGATAATTCTACCTATCATCATTAAATGTTTGATTCACAGTTTGTTTTTTGTTTGTGTGAAAGAAGTTTTTGAGTTGCTTTATATTCCTGTCTTCTCGTAATAATTGTTCGAACACTGGTCAAATGAAAAAAAATAGGATGGTTTTATCATGAATAGGATTCCGATTAATGGCTAAATTTGCTAAGATTTATTAAATATAAGCAGTCAATTTTTTCTGATTTATGAATGGGAATTTCTGATTTATGAATTTTTACAAATAGGATGTCCAATTTATACATATTTGCGTCATTAATAGGATTTTGATTTTTGTTTATTTGACTAGTAGAAGCCAGATATAATAGGTTATTTTTTAATTTAAGAAACTTTGTTTTCTATACAATAACATATATATTATACATGTCGTCAAAACTAATTTGGCCTTGACTTAACTTTTAAAATTTCAATTTTTAATTGCGTTTGACTCAACTAATTATGTCAATTACTAATAAAAATCAAAATTTGTCTTGACCCAACTTCAATTTTTCTCAATTTTAATTGCATCTGACTCAATTCAATAGTTTTGACTATACTTGCACGCAAAATTATTTTGGGGCCCCGAAATTGCAATTTCGGGGAAAAAAGTCGAAATAGTTTTTCATAAAAGACGAAATTATTTTACTTAAAACCCGAAATTTTTTGACCACCCAGATTTATTCTTTGATTGAAGATACACATAACTGGGTACTTTTTTTACTTCCATATATAGAATAGATTCTGCATAAATCTCAAAAAGTCGAAATACCTCAAAAATCCAAAATCAATTTTGGGAACATGTATAGTTTTGACGACATGTATAATATATACTCTCTTTTTTCAAACATGTATGTGAGAAAAAAAAGTTTTTGANACAATAACATATATATTATACATGTCGTCAAAACTAATTTGGCCTTGACTTAACTTTTAAAATTTCAATTTTTAATTGCGTTTGACTCAACTAATTATGTCAATTACTAATAAAAATCAAAATTTGTCTTGACCCAACTTCAATTTTTCTCAATTTTAATTGCATCTGACTCAATTCAATAGTTTTGACTATACTTGCACGCAAAATTATTTTGGGGCCCCGAAATTGCAATTTCGGGGAAAAAAGTCGAAATAGTTTTTCATAAAAGACGAAATTATTTTACTTAAAACCCGAAATTTTTTGACCACCCAGATTTATTCTTTGATTGAAGATACACATAACTGGGTACTTTTTTTACTTCCATATATAGAATAGATTCTGCATAAATCTCAAAAAGTCGAAATACCTCAAAAATCCAAAATCAATTTTGGGAACATGTATAGTTTTGACGACATGTATAATATATACTCTCTTTTTTCAAACATGTATGTGAGAAAAAAAAGTTTTTGATTGATTAGATCCTTTATATTGCTTAAAAAGTTACACTAAGAAAGTCAGAAGATAGAATATGCATAGATCTTGATGATTATGGAGATAGTGAAGAGTTTAAAGCTCTATAATTTGTTAACAACACTAATAAAAAATAGTATACTATTCTCTGTTATTGCCTTTTCAAGTTTTGTTTGCATATATTATTATTATAAAAGCAAAGTTTTCCTAGGCAAAATTTAACGATCTGATTTGTGTGAAAAAATATTATATATATAAAATCTGTTATACAAATGTGGTAGCACAAATAGTAATTCAGATTTGATAATCAGATAAATAATCGCTGAAGTTTTTATGAATCATTATTCTCATTAGCATTAGGAGAACTATCACTTGGAATATATGAGAATTCAAAAAAATTTTTTAAATTTTGTGAATTCAGATTTACAATTTTTCATCATGTGATTTTGATTTTTTCCAGGGAAACGGTTTTTATACTATATGATGAATTATTATCTTTATCAGTATCAGAAAAACCATCACTTGAAAATGATTTACATAAAAATTCAGAAGAACTTTTCAAAAATTTTGAACATTTTAATCAAAAAAGTTTTTATGCATATGATATATACGTGTTACTCAAATCCCAAATCATTTGAGATTTGGAATTTGGAATTTGTACATTTGGGATTTTGACATTTGAATTTTGAATTTGGGCAGCAGGTATAATGTGATATAAATCTCATGTGATTGCAGGAAAATGGTTTATGCATTATAGTTAAAAATTTGTATGAATTGATTATAAGTTTTTTCTCATTCTTCCATGAAATTATCAAGCTATACAATACTCTATACATGTCGTCAAAATTAATTGCATCTGACTTAATTCAATAGTTTTGACGACATGTATACAGTACTCAAACCACTTTTTAGTATATCATGACGTAATAATTCTTCGCCAATTAGCCTATCCCGATCTGTTAAAAATTCATGATATTTTCTTTCTTTCTATTCCACCACGATAGAAGCATATATCTTTTTCTAAGTTTTCTCGGAAATATCTCATAGTCCACCTATTTTTTTTAACCTCAGTAATAATTGAAAATTCTTTGGGGTTTATCTCATGTTCGATGACATATTGATAAAAGCGGGTTTTGTTTGAATGAATTGATGAGTTATTGATTTTGTTCAGTATCCTTATTCGAGTTTTCAGCAAACTCTATATGGCAATAATAACTTTCTTTTGATTAGTACGAAAAGAGCAATTAAAAAAATAATGATCATTTTTATCTAGACAACTCTAGTTACTTCATATATCTAAACGTGTATGTACATATTTGCACATCAAACATTTAATTTTTGAATCAGTATATTTAAAAACATCCAGTGCCACACATTTGAATTAATATATGATAAGAAAGGAAAACATTTATATATTGTTTTATGGATTGTGCTTTTTTTTTCAGGAAACTTAGAAATTTTGATAACACGATCTTATGAAAGGTAATTATCAGTCTTTTCAATTTGTGGGGTTCGAAAGTTTCAGACTTTATTCAAGGATCGAGTTCAGTTTTTTTCTTATATTTTTTACAAAACCTAGAACAAATTTTATTTGTTAAAATGCTTGACAACTGTTAGTTTGGCTTCCCATTTCAAATATTCAGAAGTTAATGTTTTATTGATATTTGTTTGTGTATCCATGTTGCTGTTTTATATAATTTCTATCCTTTTAAATTAATAATAACCAACAAAAAAAATAAATGTGTCCAGATTAATATAGTAACTTTTTATTATTATATATATTTATCCTGACAATAAATGAAATGAATTAGCAAAATATGAAATAGTGGAGCTGAAGCAAAGCTTCTAAAGTTTATGTTGTTATCTCAATTTTAATTTCATGCTGTTCACATTTAATAAAATAGGATCCAGTTTTATATCTGCCTTTTATACTATACTCCTAAAGCTCTCAATCGGTTTGATAAAAACCGAAACTGATCCGCCGGTTTCAGTTCGGTCCGGTTTCGGTTTATTAAATATACAAACCGAATATCTCGGTTCGGTTTCGGTTCGGTTTCGGTTTATTCATAGAAACTGAACCGAAAAACTGAAACCGAAACCGAAATTTTCGGTTTATATATTGTCATGGTTTCACCATCTATTTATATTAATAAAGATCTAGATTTTTTTTTGACGATTATTTTTTTTATAATTATAATGGCCGAGATTATAAGTGATACTGAATCAGAAAATTCTCAAGAAAATATAGAACATAATGAACCATCAGTTTCAAGAGAAACCAGTAATAGTAATTTAACAGAAGCAAGCAATAACAATTTAACAGTAATTAATAATAACGGCAATAATAGTGATAATGCCAATAATAAAAGAAAAGCCTCTATCTATCAGTTTTTTACTTTAAATAAAGAAGAAAGTAGATATTATTGTAATCATTGCGTGTGAGTATTAAAGAAAGATATATGTATATAATGTAAATATATAAAATATTAAATGTATATACTTTTGACCTTTTATATTTTAGTAAAAGTTATAAGGCTGCTAAAGATAGTTCAACTTCTACATTAAGAAGCCATATTTCTCGTGAACATAAAAATTTGAATCCAGAAATATCTACTTCAGGACCATTGGATAAATTTTTTAAATCAAAAACAGCATTGGCATGTATAAATTTTTTTAATATTATATTAACTGTACAACTTTACCAATTTCGATCTTGAGAACTGCTTTTTAAACTCTATTTCCATCACTAATTAAACTTATTTATTACATTTAGTAGTATCTTTGTTTAAAATTTCATACAAATTGAACAAATATTCGCGAAGAAATCAACGTTTTTTTAAAGGAGATTAAATCATTAATTTATCTGTGAATATTTATTCAATCTGTTTGAAAATTTAAATGGAGATATTACTAATTGTGGTGAATAAGTTTAATTAGTGACAGAAATGGAAGTTAGAAAGTAGTTCATGAAATCGAAACAGGTTAATTCTTTAAACTTCATTTTTTAATATTAACTTTAAATAAATTGTAGATATTTACTCAAGAGAATTGGATTGAAGATTTAATAAATTGGATTGTAGCTGATGATCAATCTTTTATTGTTGTTGATAAAGAATCATTTAAAATATTAATGAAATTAATGAAAATAATTAAATTATGTAAATTTTTTTATTAATTTTATATAATTTTAAATATAGTTTTTAAAATTTATTTTATATAATTTTAAAATTAATTTTATNTGGTTTCACCATCTATTTATATTAATAAAGATCTAGATTTTTTTTTGACGATTATTTTTTTTATAATTATAATGGCCGAGATTATAAGTGATACTGAATCAGAAAATTCTCAAGAAAATATAGAACATAATGAACCATCAGTTTCAAGAGAAACCAGTAATAGTAATTTAACAGAAGCAAGCAATAACAATTTAACAGTAATTAATAATAACGGCAATAATAGTGATAATGCCAATAATAAAAGAAAAGCCTCTATCTATCAGTTTTTTACTTTAAATAAAGAAGAAAGTAGATATTATTGTAATCATTGCGTGTGAGTATTAAAGAAAGATATATGTATATAATGTAAATATATAAAATATTAAATATATATACTTTTGACCTTTTATATTTTAGTAAAAGTTATAAGGCTGCTAAAGATAGTTCAACTTCTACATTAAGAAGCCATATTTCTCGTGAACATAAAAATTTGAATCCAGAAATATCTACTTCAGGACCATTGGATAAATTTTTTAAATCAAAAACAGCATTGGCATGTATAAATTTTTTTAATATTATATTAACTGTACAACTTTACCAATTTCGATCTTGAGAACTGCTTTTTAAACTCTATTTCCATCACTAATTAAACTTATTTATTACATTTAGTAGTATCTTTGTTTAAAATTTCATACAAATTGAACAAATATTCGCGAAGAAATCAACGTTTTTTTAAAGGAGATTAAATCATTAATTTATCTGTGAATATTTATTCAATCTGTTTGAAAATTTAAATGGAGATATTACTAATTGTGGTGAATAAGTTTAATTAGTGACAGAAATGGAAGTTAGAAAGTAGTTCATGAAATCGAAACAGGTTAATTCTTTAAACTTCATTTTTTAATATTAACTTTAAATAAATTGTAGATATTTACTCAAGAGAATTGGATTGAAGATTTAATAAATTGGATTGTAGCTGATGATCAATCTTTTATTGTTGTTGATAAAGAATCATTTAAAATATTAATGAAATTAATGAAAATAATTAAATTATGTAAATTTTTTTATTAATTTTATATAATTTTAAATATAGTTTTTAAAATTTATTTTATATAATTTTAAAATTAATTTTATATAGTTTTAAAAATTTATTTTGGATAATTTTAAGATATTTTATATAATATTAAAATTAGTTTTAATTAATTTTGGATCTATTTTTTCATTAATAAATAAAATATTCAATATAAAATTAATATAATTTTAACTGGTAATTTAAGGATAAGATAATATTAAAAGATGAAATACAGATCTGAAAGGATTATTATTAAAAATTATTGTATAATTANAAATGGAAGTTAGAAAGTAGTTCATGAAATCGAAACAGGTTAATTCTTTAAACTTCATTTTTTAATATTAACTTTAAATAAATTGTAGATATTTACTCAAGAGAATTGGATTGAAGATTTAATAAATTGGATTGTAGCTGATGATCAATCTTTTATTGTTGTTGATAAAGAATCATTTAAAATATTAATGAAATTAATGAAAATAATTAAATTATGTAAATTTTTTTATTAATTTTATATAATTTTAAATATAGTTTTTAAAATTTATTTTATATAATTTTAAAATTAATTTTATATAGTTTTAAAAATTTATTTTGGATAATTTTAAGATATTTTATATAATATTAAAATTAGTTTTAATTAATTTTGGATCTATTTTTTCATTAATAAATAAAATATTCAATATAAAATTAATATAATTTTAACTGGTAATTTAAGGATAAGATAATATTAAAAGATGAAATACAGATCTGAAAGGATTATTATTAAAAATTATTGTATAATTAATTTCGCGTTATTGGAAGGTAAAAAAAAAAAATAATATTTAAACCGAAAAAACCCAGTTCGGTTCGGTTTAAACCGGTTTGGTTTCGGTTCGGTTTCGGTTTGAGTATTCATGTTCCCGGTTTCAAACCGAATCCGAACCGGAAGTTTCGGTTCGGTTTCGGTTTTACTGCCAAACCGGACCGAACTGAACCGTTGAGAGCTTTATATACTCCTCATAATGATCTAACTTGTATAACGGGCATAAAGATTCATCAGTAATTTCATAATAATCATCGTTTCCATCACTACCTTCCCAATATAAATCAGAATATTGTTCTGTTATTTTATTATGGAAATTGGCATGGTTATAAGCCAGATTGAATGGTATACTTATTTTGGTCTTCAGTAAAGATTTATCTTTCTCACCTAAAAACTTGTCTTCATCATCATTCTCACCACCATCAGAGAATTCCGAGTTAGAATCTGAAAAGTCATTAAATACATTTACGATTTTTGAAAATTCGCCATTCTCATTTGTTATATCTTCCAAATTAGAGATTTGAGATATGAGATAGAGGGAGTGGTTGTAATACTTACTTTGGTTTCTGGTAAAGTTTGTTCAGTCACGTGCACATTACAATTTGTAACGCCGATTATTATCATCTACATTAATAGAATTTTTAGAAAAACATTTTATAATATCTTGAATCTGGTTGTCAGTTAAACTCGAAATTGCACTTGCACTACATGTCATTGCTTGAATTTTTTCTATTCCTATTCCCATAAGTAATGTATAAATTTATTTCACTTTGAATGTTCTTTGACGCAAGTTTACATTAGTTATATCTGAAAGAAGTGATTTGATTTCATTATAAACCAACGTCCACGCTGATTGGTTGTCAATTCTATTTGTATGTTTAACATCTTTGATTCGATCCTCATATACTTTATAATAGCAATACCAACATAAAATTTCCTTTTGTCTAACTTTCATTACTATCATAAATAAATCGGCTATATTTTGTGCTGTAATTTTGCTGGATCCTGTTATAATTATTTCTAGCGAGAATTCAGGAATTTGTATATAAAATACTTCACTAACTTTATTATTATTCTCTTTAATGAACACAGATAAGTCGTGCCTTAAGTCTTGCTCAACTCTTTTATTATATGGAATTTTGATTCCGGTATTTTGTGCTTGATCAGTAGGCATTGATTCTAATTTGGTGGTTTTACGCTCATGGGTAATTTCGATAATAGGATTTATTTCAGTAGAAATTGCATTTTGTGTATCAAAAGAGGAAGATGTTTTTTGCACTATTTGTTGCCCTCGGCAAATCTTCTTTTTCCTATTTCTTTCTCTTACCATATTACTAATCCTTTCCTTTTCCTGTAATTCCAAAAATTCTGATTTCTTTCTCTTCCGATGATATATGAATGAGAGAAGTGAAAGATCGGCTATCCTTTTCCTGGTATATATCAGAAGAACCGGATGTTAGATGCTTCACATCATCAGGTGTATTATTGAACCTATTTTCTATTCGTTCAGGAGCAACATTTGAAGTATTATCTGATATATTAGATGCCGGAGTATCGTTAGAATTTTCCGTTTCAGTAGATGTGATATTAACTGAAGATTGATCAATTCCCTTGGCATCATCATCTGATTTAACAATAAAGTTGTTCTTTTCATCGGTTTGCGATTGCTTCTGTTCTAATTTCGCAACTCTAGCTTTAAGTTCAGCATTTTCAACAGCAGTATCTTTATCGTTCTGCTCCAGTTTCGCAAATAGGATTCATGTTCTTCCAAAGCTTGTTTTAATTTTACGTTCTCAGCTTTAAGTTCATTGTTCTCGGCCTCAACTTCGGAGAATTTTTTTCTAAGTTCAGAAATTTCAGCATTCTCCTTTCTAAGTTCAGTAATCTCGGATGCAAGCCTAGAGTTTAATTCTCTCAAGGTATTGATTGTTAATTGATCGTTTGTCATTGTTTTATTACAAAATAGGATATATTCAAAAGGTTAATCACACTTGCAAATCAGAGCCACTTATGTGGATGTAAAAAATATTGTGTAAAAACACGTCTTTGCTTTATTGATTGTAATAAAAATCAAAAAGAATCAATCTATCTATCTATTGTTTCTACACTACTGCCTACACTATAAGTTTTTTATTGTCTAAACTATCTGGTTTCACTTGTTAGCGATTCTGAATAGAATTAAATGATCATCAGTTATACCTAAATGAAACTTACGTTCTTGTTGGTGAATACATATCTGGCGTTAACTAATTTATCTTTTTTCGAAAAGCCCATTGCAAGTTGCTAATAAATATCTGTACAAAGGAAGTCATTAATGCAAGTTCAGCAGTTTATTAAAATGCACTGTCACAGCCGAAATACTAACATTTACCTTAGGAAATCTCTAATAGTGAAGTGACCATAGCCGAGGAAAACCTTTTCTCATGTATTATTCTGTAGCAATGAGTATTCGTGAATTGGGCTTAAAAGGACCTAGGATCTGGCAGGCATAATTTAATGCTTTATTCCTAAACATGTAATGTCAAAAATAAAATCTGTAGTCATTTGTTTGTCACAACCTAAATAACTGCCCGCTTGAAACTATTTTTACTCGTATTACATGTCGAACCGCACGTGATCATTTCTTGAAATAATTACGTTTGACGTTTTCAATTTTTACGCGTAGTCCTTCAAAAATGACCAAACTATCCTTCGATGGGTGGCAAACAGCTTTGGATCCCGAAAATTTTACACTGTTGTCCCTCCTAGAGTTTCGCCGGACGAAGGGTGACTTTACCTACGATAGCTGTAAAGAACATTTTGCGATATCAAAGTTTCTGGAAAAGATTGAATCCGATACTAACCAGCGATGGGCTGCCGCGGCCGAAAATATTTCGGTAAAAGTAAGTAGGATTTATTGCTATAGTGATAAAAGAAATAGTGAAGGTTAGAAATCGGACTACGTGTCGATGCAACCACCTAAACAACTTGAGTACGCCTCATGTTAGTTATGGAGTACGCCTTCGGTGGGTTTCTAATCTTCTATATATATGAAGTCGGACTACGTGTCGATGCAACCACCTAATCAACCTGAGTACGTCTTGGGTTAGTTATGGAGTACGTCTTTGGTGGGCTTCATACCAAGCCTATCTTCAACAGAACGATGAATAGTCTTTTCAAACTTTCACGTTTCTAAAAACTCCTATGTTTCCCATTAAGCAACAAACACAAACGGAAGATATTAAAGCGTTCTGGCAGAAAACAAAGGCTGAGTTAGACCGAAAGTTGTCAAAGACTATATTAGAGCGGAAGAAAACTGAACTAATGCAAAAGGAAATGGATATAAAGTTATCCAAGGCATGTATTATATGGTATCTTGAATACCGGATATGCCTTACTAATTCTGTTACTTCTTGTTCTGGTTTGCAGGCCGAGTTTGTACTGGAACATTCGATTGCAGGGAATGAAGGGCACAGATTATTAAATGATCAAAAATTAAAATATGCAGAAAGCTTAAGTATTGCAAAGAAAAAAAACCTTGATGACGATAAAGAAATAGGATTGGTAGATCCTTGAATTATAATTAGATGGTTTCTTTCCTTTATGTCATCTTGTGATACTTGAACTTGAATCTTGTATTTCTGTAGGAGGGAGGGCCTGCTTACTCTGATGATAATTTGACCGAGACCGGTGACAGTGAAGTAAGTAGACATTATATGGCCATTGTATAATCTATTTCTTCTAACCAGAGTGCGTATTTTTTATAAGTACCTTACTAGTAATGATGAAAACACTTTGGATTCTTCCGATTCAGATCGTGGAAAGAAAGTAAGTAATATACCGATGTAAATGGTGATATATAGATTAATATTAAAAGGCTTCCGTACATATTTTAATAGGAGACTGGTAAAAGAAATCGGCATGAATATGATTATGATAGTGATGTAAGTTGATATTTGAATTGGTTGATCGATATGCGATACGTTTTCATGATCAGAGTTATATTTGTTACCAGTATGAACCGAGTAATAACTCTTCTATTTCCTCCGATTCGGATAATCAGCAAAAAAAGGTAGGCAATATCATTAACACCATTGTAAAAAGCGACATGTAAATTAATATTTAAAAAGACACTATATGTAATTTTAGCGAAAGATCAATAAAGAAAAACAACCTAAATCAAAAGTAGCAGTGAGGAGTGTAAGTAACATTATTTTAGTTCAGATTTCTTCGGAGATGTTTTGTTAATAATATTTTTTATCGCTGGTTGTATTAAACACAAATCCAGACTAATAAGAATGAAGATAATCCAGCACCTGCAATAATGATGACCGGAGGTGACGTAGCATCACTTCCGCCACTATCATCATCATTATTTATTCCTCTGCTTCCACCGTCATTGTTACCACCACCCGGTTCTCTAAACAATGTAATAATACCACAAGGTTTACCAACATTGGTAAATCATCAATTATCGACTTTATTTTCTAACCCTATCATCCAAACCCCTGGGACTCCACCGCCAAGGCCAAATGTTAATAATATACAGATTACGCCTCAAAAGTCAGTGCTTTCTAAGGAATCCGTTACCTATCTACAAAATTATATAGAATTAAACGTAAATGATCAAGGAATGATAATAAAAGATAATCATGCGTCAGTAAAGATTCCTAGCATAATCCGCAATTGGCTCATAACAGCATTATCAGTAAGTTACCATTAGATGTTAGCGAAAGTAGATTATATTTATTAAATTTCCTTATCTAGTCAACAAGTGATGAGTTCGTAAAAGCCATCATGACCCCGCTAAGCTCGGATGCAAGTTCAAAAGATAATAAATTTCGTAAAATATGCGAGTTTGTTCTTTATAATTTGTATGTGTATTAGTATTATTTTATCCATATTTTTTTGACATTACAAGTTTACTGATATGCTTGTTATTTTACATTGATTCAACCAGTTATTTCATGACAAATGAAGGTCCTTTAAAAAGGAACATTGGTGAACGTACATTTATTGTAGAAAGGATCGTTCCTCTATTCAATGCAATTCAATCAGTATACAAGGGGTACCAATTTCATTGGATTGAAAAAGAATTATACTGTATGAGAGAGGTGAAAAAATTATTTCCGAAATTTAATTTGACTATAAACCAAGCTGACGGTGTAGGGATAAGAAATTCAACAAACAAAGAAGTCATTTTTATTGAGGTGTCAGGTGGACCCGAGAATACAGATTTAAACCATGTAAAAGAAGATGCCGAAAAGCTTCTCAAAGAAGCTGTATTTGGACTCGTATCTTTACTAAGAGACCATTTGGATAAAAGCGCAGAAATAGCAAAATCTTTGTATACGTTCACAATACAATGTATAGGTATTTTATTCACTACTATATTAGTTCCTTTAACATTTTAAAAATTAAATCTTACACGGAAATATTATTAGGCGACCGGATGACATTTAGTAAATTATGCCTTATAAACAATCATGTTTACTCATTTTCGCAAATCAAATCTGCAAGATTACCATTCGAATTCATTGATGTGACAGATTTTTTGGAGGTCTTTGAACTTCTTTATATTATAATTGTAAGCATTTTTATGTTAAATATGCAATTATATTTTACAAAAGATTTGATATAACATTCATACTTATTTTTTTAGAGCGAGTTAGAAATCCAAACGAGTGTGATAAATAAACTAAAGTTATCCGAATCAGTTGATGATATCAATGTACCAAAAATTCGTGATTGGATTTGGGTTCCAGATTCGGTTTCTGCATGGAAGTGTGAAGATTCAGATGAAAATTCATGAATTACAAATTCAAGGTTTAGCTTAAAATAATTAATTAATTTACCTTGCCAATTCAAATATTCAAGAGTTAGAGTGTTCCGATTTGTAGAGATTTCATTGGGCTTGGTCTGCGAGTTTAACACATTCATGTTGTTATTTTATAAGATCACATTTGTTTAAATTTCTATATTGGATATCATCCATTATCTTTTCAAGTTTAAAAAATATATATATAATTTCCTGTCTCACGAAATGAGGATGTGACCACATCTAAATACATATATCCAGCTTCAATATCAAAACTGGGAAGGTGATGATTTGTACAATTATTTCGGCGCGAACTGGCATGACAGTACCGATTTCAGATGTTTCACATTTAATATAATAAGATTCATCTTTATATTCGCCTTTTATACCTTCTTCGTCCTCGTGATTTAACTTGTATATTGGGCATAACGATTCAACATTAATCCCATAATAATCAACATTTTCGCTACTACATTCTTCATACAAATTGGGATACTGCTCCAATAATTTGTTATGAAAATAAGCATGGATATAGGCTGAGGTCTTTTGGGGTTGAGGTATAGTTTGACATGATTCAGGTGATACATCTACCTCATTTTCTTTATAAGTGCGGGACAGATTTGTCTAGTGGTCATGTGATTTTTTGAAAATGGATTTTGAATATTAGTATCGGCTAAACATGAAATAGTAGTTGTACTATAAGATTGAACTTGCTTAATTTTATCTTTACCTATTGTTTCGAATAAATTATAAATTTTAATTATTCTCTGAGTTTTCTTACACAAATTTTCACGTGTGATGCCTGAAAGATGTTCAACATTTCATCATAAGTTTGGTCTCTTGCTAAATCATTAGTTCTTTTATTATTTTTGCAACTAGCCCCAATTCCAAAAGGATTAGACAAAATTTCGCTAACCATTTTTTCAAAGTCTTTCCCATAATAATACCAGCATAAAATTTCTTCCTGTTTAGCTTGAATTGTATTTCTTTCTGCTAAACTTGCTTTCTGATAACTAAAAATTAGATCCTTCGATCTGTCATAGGAATATCTTAGTAAAAAATCGCTCCCTGTCTCATATCACTGGTCGAATGAACAAAAATCAGAATCCTATTGATGGCGCAAATATGCATAAATCGGACATCCTATTTGTGAAAATTCATAAATCGGAAAAAATCGACTGCCTATACTTAATAAATCTTAGCAAATTTAGCCATCAATCGGAATCCTATTTTTTTCCATTTGACCAGTGATAAATAGTGATCAAAGTCAAAAAAATTGATTTTTTTAGGCATAAATTTCTGTAGGTCCTGTAAATTTCTGTAAATTTACATCCCAAAAAGTTTCCTGATGCTTCTAAAAGNTTGGTCTCTTGCTAAATCATTAGTTCTTTTATTATTTTTGCAACTAGCCCCAATTCCAAAAGGATTAGACAAAATTTCGCTAACCATTTTTTCAAAGTCTTTCCCATAATAATACCAGCATAAAATTTCTTCCTGTTTAGCTTGAATTGTATTTCTTTCTGCTAAACTTGCTTTCTGATAACTAAAAATTAGATCCTTCGATCTGTCATAGGAATATCTTAGTAAAAAATCGCTCCCTGTCTCATATCACTGGTCGAATGAACAAAAATCAGAATCCTATTGATGGCGCAAATATGCATAAATCGGACATCCTATTTGTGAAAATTCATAAATCGGAAAAAATCGACTGCCTATACTTAATAAATCTTAGCAAATTTAGCCATCAATCGGAATCCTATTTTTTTCCATTTGACCAGTGATAAATAGTGATCAAAGTCAAAAAAATTGATTTTTTTAGGCATAAATTTCTGTAGGTCCTGTAAATTTCTGTAAATTTACATCCCAAAAAGTTTCCTGATGCTTCTAAAAGTATTATCTTACCTGTCACCAGAAAGAAAACTCAACCTCTAGGAGTTATCCATGATTTACTAATTACTATTCAAGGACAAACTATTCCCATTGATGTGGAAGTAATTGATGCTGCTACTTATTCCTTATTGTTAGAAAACAATTGGCTAATGAAAGCTAATGCTTCATATAATTGAAGCAAACAAGAATTAACTCTTAAATGATGAGGAAAAACTCTTACTGTTCCTGCCAACTGTTCTAAGGAAACTAAAGAAGAGTTTTTTGAACTCATTGAAAATAATGACAAAGAAAGTGCTAATGAAAGTGATACTGAAACTGAAGAATCTGAAGAAAATGATGAAGAAATTATTTTCAAAAATATAATGATTAAAGAAGATGATGATAAAAATGATGAGAAAAAGTTAAATAAAAATGAATTAGATATTGGCCAACTAAATAACAACCAACAACAAAAGTTTGATAAATTAATGGAGTGAAACAAAGATTTATTCGTTAATAATGTTAGTTCACTGGGACGAACAAATATCATTAAATATCAAATTGATGTAGGAGAAGTAAAACCAATTAAACAACGCTTTTATCAAATACATCCTGATGAAGACCAATTTATCAAAGAGGAACTTAATCGAATGTTGAACAAGAGTTTAATAAAAAGGTCTAAAAGCCCTTGGGCCTTCCCTGTTGTTCTGGTCAAAAAGAAAAATGACAAATTGAGATTTTGTGTTAACTATTGGAAATTAAATACCGAAACACGAAAAGATGTTTACCTAATTTCTCACATTGAAGATATATTAAATGCATTTCGAGATACAAAATAGTTTATCACTTTTGATTTTGCTAACGGATATTGGCAAGTGGAAATGGATCCAAAAGACCAAGATAAAACCACATTTATTACTAAACATGAAACTTATGAATTTACTGTAATGCCATTTGAACTTATCAATACTTTAGCTATCTTTTAACGCTTTATAGATCATGTCTTAAATGATATGTTATATCAAGGAGTCATTGTTTACCTTGATGATATTAACATCTACTCAAAGACCTTTGACGAACACTTAACAAAATTGGGAAAGGTGTTTCAACAAATATCACTTTTTATAATCTAAATTAGAATTTTTAGAACACATAGTCAGTAGAGATGAGATCATGGCTGATCTTGCAAAAATTGAAAAGGTTAAAAACTTTCCAATACCAACTACTAAGATTAAAGTTCGCAGTTTCCTAGGACTTGCATCTTATTATAGAAAATTTATTAAGGACTTTTCGACAATCGCATAACCACTTAATAAATTGTTATGAAAAAATTCTGAACTAGAATGGATTGAAAAATGTCAACAGTCCTTTAATACTTTAAAAAAAAAGCTGATTACTGAATCAATTTTATCCTACCCTGATTTTAAACGAACCTTTTACTTAATTACAGATGGTTCTGCACAAGGGTTAAGAGCTGTCCTAAGTTAATGCAATGATGAAAGATATGAACGAGTCATTGTTTACACTAGTAAAAGTCTCATGGAAGTGCAAAAACAATATGGCGCAACTGAACTTGAATATTTAGTTGTTATTTAGGCAGTTGAACATTTCTATTCTTATTTGGATTTAAATATTTTGTTCTAATAACTGACCATTCCACACTAAAATGGTTGTATTCAAGTGTTCCAAAAGGAATATTGACAAGATGAATATTACACTTACAACCATACGATTTTGAAGTACAACATAAACCAGGAAAAAAAAATACTAACATTGATGCGTTATTCTGTTTTTAATTAAATAAATAATTATAAGAAAAATAAATCTGACGTAAAATTATATGTGTTGCCCAAATTCCAAATAATTTGGAATTTGGGATGCCAAAATGCACAAATTACTAATATTTGGAATTTGGGATTTTGGCAAAAGATACTAATTATAATTTGGGATTTGGGATTTGGGATTTTGGCATTTGGGATTTTGGCATTTGGATTTTGAATTTGGGCGGCAGGTATATGTAAAATTACAATTCAGACCAAGTTTTTGGTGTCTTGGCGAAACATCTGTTAGAATTTATTAAACAACCCAAATAAATATGGATTTAACCCTATATCAGCAATTTTATAATTATTTAAACAATCAAACATTTTTTGAATCTCAATCACCACGCAAGTGAAAACAATTTTTGAATAAAGTGAAAATTACCATGCAAGTGAAAACAATTTTTGAATAAAGTGAAACATTTTCAATTATACAATAAACAATTATTTAAAAAACCACAAAGAAATAATCAGCAATTCATTAAAGTAATAGGGAAACATAAAATGGAACCCCTGTTATACATGATGTATAATCATTCTACATCTGGACATTTAGGTATAAAAACCACTTATAATCATATTAAGAATAAATATTATTAGAATCAAATATTCAATGATATTAAAAAGTATATTCAAAGTTGTGACTCTTGCCAAAGGTTTGGAAAACTAAAAAGGACAGAACCTTTATACACCATACCTGTTGGACAACTTTTTGAACAAATTGGAATCGATATCGTAAGACCTTTACCAGTTACTTTTTAAGGAAATCGATATATTGTAGTTGCCATGGATTACCTTAAAAAATGGCTAGAAGCGAAACCTTTAACTAATGCAACTGCTGAAACTGTTGTTCAGTTTATTTATGATGAAATTATTTGTCGACATAGTGCTCTAACAGTTTTAATCTCAGACCAAGGTATGTATTTTAAGAATAAAGTGATTAACGAGTTGAGTGATAAATTTAAGATGGAACATTACTTTTCATCACCATATCATCCGTAAACCAATGGGCTAGTGAAACGTTTTAATCAAACACTTTGTGAAGGTTTAAAGAAAGTCTAAGATCCTATAAATTGGGATAATTACATAACTTTTATATTATTTGTTTATCGGACAAATAAACAAAATATCACTAAATACACTTCATTCTTTCTAAACCATGGAAGAGAAGTCTGATTACCAATTGAAATCGATAGTTAACAAGAAATTGTTGAATATGATTTTAAAGATACTATTCTGCAACGAGCTTATGAACTAATTGATCAATTACCAGTTTATCGACAAAAAGTTAGGGATAATATACAGAAATCACAAAAGTCACAGAAATGACAACACTTGAAGAAAATGTCACAAATTGTTAAATATAAGGAAGGTGATAAAGTTTTAATGTATGACTCTAGGTTGAATAAACAATGGTCTAGAAAATTTGATACCCTATAGAAAAGACCATTTACCATTAGTAAATGCTTAGATAAAGGAACTTATATCCCGAAAAATCAATTTAATCAACCCTTAAAGAAATTGATACATGCTGGTCGATTAAAATTGTATAAAGATCGTATCACATGGGAATCACAATTAGTAATAAATAACTCTGTGTAAATTAATAGAAATTAGGTTACTAAAAATAGTGATACTATATGTAACTTTAATTAATATTTAAACAGTAGACTTTTTACTTTTAGAAATTTAGTTAGTATGACACGAAATCAGCGATTTTTAGATAAAATGTATTTATATAAATAAAACCTTTTGAATATTGAAGAGAATGTACCTATCCAACAAATAGACCCATACAGACTTACCGACCCTTTGGAACAGTCCATCGATACAGTATTTCAATTGTTGAAACAAGAAATTATTCATCGTAATCGAATTAAGACATTAATATATACTTATTATTTAGGAGAGTTATTAAGTTTTAGAACTTTACCTCGAATGTCATGGTTAGATTATGTGTAACAAAATAATATCTTTGATAAATATCATTATTATTTGGGAGCAATGAGAACTTATAAAGTATTTCAGGATGATAGAGAACAAATTTATAGAACCAATTACTTATCTTTGTATGTTATGGCTCAAATGAGTAAAAACAACCTTGACAATAATTTCATGCCTTTTGTATAGACTATTAGGGATATCTTGGTGAATATAAGGTCATAAGAGGACTTATGAATTAATTGGGAGGGTAACTGTTATCGTAGTGTTACATACCCTTTATGACAATGTTCTGAAGGTTAAAAAATCTTTTCTAACAAAAACTATTCTACAAGTTAAGTAATATCGTACTGCTTTGGGAGATCTTCTTGATCAATCTACAGCAAATTACAAAGTTAGATAAAAGAGACAAAGGTGAGTGAGTTCTTTATTGTGACAGGGTCTTTTATATGCCAAGTTAGTTTGTATTACTTGTGCAAAGCGTATATGTAAAAGGTTTAAACAGCAATAAAATATACAAAGGTTTTAATAAAATAATAACTTTATTAAATAATAATTTCAGGATAATATATATAAAGATAATAAATAAAGATAAATAATATAAAGAAATTTAAGAAATAAAATAGAATAAGAATTTAAAAGATCAAGAACTAAAGAAATTTAAAGGACTTTTATAAACTAAAGGAAAACTATTTGATTAAACTCTAACTAAGAACTTATTTTTGAACTCAATCAAAAAGGACCTATATTTATATCTTCTTAGACACTTCCTGTATCACAGACTATTTACCATTCCTTTCTTCAAATTGGTTCTTTTCTAAACAATACAATTTCTTTTATCTTTGAAAGTATTTACCTGAGTATTTTCCTAGATATCGTACCTGAATATATACCTAGATAATTTCATAATGATAATCCTTCAAATGTAGTACTTACTAATTTATATTACTGATTTACTCTATTTATAAATTCAAAGATAATATATACACTGGTCGAATGAAAAAAAATAGGATAGTTTTATTATAAATAGGATTCTGATTAATGGCTAAATTTGCTAAAATTTATTAAGTATAGGCAGTTAATTTTTTCTGATTTATCAATAGGAATTTCCAATTTATGAATTTTCCACTGGTCAAATGGAAAAAAATAGGATGGTTTTATCATGAATAGGATTCCGATTGATGGCTAAATTTGCTAAGATTTATTAAATATAGGCGGTCGATTTTTTCCGATTTATAAATAGGAATTTTCGATTTATGAATTTTCACAAATAGGATGTCTGATTTATGCATATTTCCGCCATCAATAGGATTCTGATTTTTGTTCATTCGACCAGTATTTACAAATAGGATGTCCAATTTATGCATATTTGCGCTATCAATAGGATTCCGATTTTTGTTCATTCGACTAGTGATATAAGCATAAATATATAACTAAATAATAATAAATATTAATAAATATCCCTATAAGAAATACGCATACTTAAAATGTACTTAAAATATACCTAAAATATACTTAAAATTAAGTGTATTTTAAGAATATTTTAGGTATACATATTTTACTAATAAAACAAGTATATATTAAGTATCAAAAGGTAATAAAATGTTATATACTTAAAATACACTTAAAAACTTAAAATACACTTAAAATACACTTAAAATTTCTTAAAACACATTTAAAATACACTTAAAATTTCTTAAAACACACTTAAAATTTCTTAAAATATACTTAAAATCTCTTAAAATATACTTAAAATCTACTCAAAATCTACTCAAAACAGGTAATGGTAAGTATATTTTAAGTATATTTTAAGTATGTGATAATTTTTATTCAAATTTATAGATAATAGTAAAACTATGATGTTTTAAGTATATTTTAAGTATATTCCAAGTACATGTTACTAGTCAAATAAGAGTAAAACTATAATATTTTAAGTATATATCACTAGTCAAATAAGAACAAGTTAAGTATAATTTAATTATTTTTAAGTATTTATCAGGTTATTTTTAAGTATATTTTAAAGTATTTATTAAGTNTTAAAATACACTTAAAATTTCTTAAAACACATATAAAATACACTTAAAATTTCTTAAAACACACTTAAAATTTCTTAAAATATACTTAAAATCTCTTAAAATATACTTAAAATCTACTCAAAATCTACTCAAAACAGGTAATGGTAAGTATATTTTAAGTATATTTTAAGTATGTGATAATTTTTATTCAAATTTATAGATAATAGTAAAACTATGATGTTTTAAGTATATTTTAAGTATATTCCAAGTACATGTTACTAGTCAAATAAGAGTAAAACTATAATATTTTAAGTATATATCACTAGTCAAATAAGAACAAGTTAAGTATAATTTAATTATTTTTAAGTATTTATTAGGTTATTTTTAAGTATATTTTAAAGTATTTATTAAGTATTTATTAATATTTAATACATATTTTTTTAATATTATAATAAAATAAATAAATTAAAGTTTAAAAGATATATATAAAACAAGTTAAAACTCAAGAAATAAATTACCTTAAATAATGTTTATATATTCTAAAATAAAGAGAAATAAATTAAAAACTTAAGAAATAAATTAAAAACTTAAGAAATAAATTAAAACTCATGAAATAAATTAAAATTTATAAAATAATTACCTCAAATAATATTTATATATTCTGAAATAGAAATAAATAAATAAAATAAAGTTAAAACTTATTAAATAAACTAAAAATAAAGTTAATAATTGTTAATAATTAAAACTCAAGAAATAAATTAAACTAAATTAAAGTCATGAAATAATTACATTCAAGTAGCATATATATTCATATCTATTTTAAATAAAACAAATTAAAACTCAAGAAATAAAGTTAAAGCTTAAGAAATATAGATGTGAGACTTTAAATCGTAATAACTTGATGAATATCGATGTTAAAAAATTAAAAAACATACTACATCGTAGCCAAGAACCGGGGCTTTTTATCTGTATTAGAAATATTATAGTAAAAAATCGCTCCCTGTTGCGTAAATCGCGAGCAAAGTCAAATAAAAAATTATGTACTATAAAATTAAAGTTCAAAAAATAAATAAAAGCTTATGAAATAAATTAAAACTTATGACATTAAGTTATATATTCTAAAAAATAAACTCATGTAAATATTATTAATCTTAAAATAAATAAAGTTTTAAAAAAAAATTTCAAATTACCTTAAATAAATAGTTATAATTAATTAAAAACTTAAGATTCTACTAAAGTCAAGAAAACTTTGAACATAACTTATAAAGAAAACTTTAAACATAACTTATAATTATATTATAATAAAAAAATAAAGTAAATAAAATAAATAAAACTTGAGATTACCTTAAAATAAAGTTTAAATAGTAAATAAAACTTGAGATTACTTTAAAATAAATAAAGTTTAAAGATTATTAAAAAAAATAAAACTCAAGATTATATAACGAGTAAACATAAAGTTTAAATAAATATGCAATTAAAAAAAACAAAATCATATATATATCATCAAAAAAAATAGATCTGCAAAAATTAACCAATGATACTCAATTACATCAGGAATTAAATATAAACGTTCTAGTGCGTCTAAAATACACCGATCTATAGCGTCCTACGAACACCACCTACGTTCATATAGCGTATTAAATATGCCGTTCTAGTGCGTTCTCCGAACGTTTCGTATATATAGCGTACTAGAACGTACCGTTCTAGTGCGTT
>PQFF01000325.1:86420-138934 GCA_003547095.1 Diversispora epigaea | reverse complement strand
AGCATTTTTGATTATTAATTACATTTTTGTCATTTACTTATTAAAATAAAAAGTTTTATATGTAGTAACGATTGTAAATTATTTCTGATTTTTATATTTTTATAAATATTACATATATTTTTCTAAGGTTATACAATAGATGGTGATTGTTAAAAGAACAAAATTGATCATACCACGAAGTGCATCTCATAACTTTTAAGCTTGATGCTAATCAAAAAACTTAAAAAATTCAACATTAAATTTTATTGATTTTTTAATTTTTTTTAAAAAATTCTGATATTCCGGATTACAAAAATAATATTTTCTATATATTCTAATTGTGACTATAATAAGAATGATAGCCGCTATGCAGTGGCTCAATACTATAGATAACTTAGGTTCTGTTTTAAGTAAATCATAATAATATTTTAAGTATTCTATTTACCTTAAAAAATACTTAAAATATCATTATTAAAAAAATATAAGTATATTTTAAGGGTGTACATAAAATTTAATTATTTGAATGTTTAAATTCATATTAGTAAAATATACTTAAAATATACTTATTAAAAATAGAAACAAATTTTAAGTATATAATAAGTATATTCGAATATATTTTAAGTACATGTTTTTAATTATAAAAAAATTTTTAAGTATATTTTAATAATATTTTAAGTATTATGATACACACCCTCATGTAAATCACCGGAAATTTGTCACTTGACAAATGTAACCAAACTTTAAACGTGATTTTGACTACATGTTTATAAATAAACATGCAATGCTGACTAATTAAAATTTATGTGCCATTTTTCATATAATTTAAATGACGAGAAAAGAACTTACCATAGCTCAACGTGAAAGAATTGTTGGAGCTTATATTAATGGCAGTAATTTTACAAATATTTAGCATCAACTTAATATTGCAGTATCTACAGTCCATGATACTATAAAAAGATATAATGAAACAGGTTCTCCACATCCCCAGAAACGTCCTGGCAGGCCAAAAAAATTTACTGAACGCAATGCAAGAGTTTTACAACGTATTATTCATGAAGACCGGTTTGCTCCTTTGGGCAATATAACAAACCAACTTAATATTAGATTTAATACCCAATTAAATGCAGCAACTGTACGTAAATATTTGCACAATACTGGAATTAACAGTTGTGTTGCACGTTGCAAACCTTTATTAACTGAAGTACAATGAAAAAAAAGATTACAATGGTGCTGAGAACACCAAAATTGGAACGAAGAATGGAAAAATATTGTATGGTCAGATGAATCCAGATTTGCACTTTTTGAGTCAGATGAACGTGTGAAAGTGTGGAGAAAGGCTGGAGAAGCTTATAATAAAGATTGTATTAAACCTACTGTAAAGTTTGGTGGAGGTTCTGTAATGTTTTGGGGTTGTTTTGATTGGAATGGAGTTGGGCCTTTAGTATTGGTTGATATAAACATGGATTCTGATGTTTATATCAATACTCTTGCTAATAATTTTATTCCATGGGTTCAAAATCGTCCTAATGCTACATTGCAACAAGATGGGGCTCCTTGTCATACATCATTTTATACCCGTTGGTGAATGTCAACGCATAACATTAAAATTTTAGAGTGGGTCTTGCAAAGTCCTGATCTCAACCCGATCGAGCATCTGTGGGATCATTTGAACTGTAAAATAAGGAAAAGGAAACCTTTACCCACTTCCAAAGAAGATTTAATAAGAGCAGCACAAGAGGAATGGCAAAATATTAATATTGAAATTTTGCATAATTTAATTTCAAGTTTACCTAATCGTATAAAGGCCATTATTAAGGCCAAGGGTGGGCATACTAAATACTGATTTTTATTATATAAAAATTATATAAATAAAAAATATATAACCGAAAGTTTATTTGGCATAAAAAATTTTATAAATTAATACACTTGATTTTTTTTAAAATGAATTTTTGAAATGTGAAAAATTTTCGTCGCTCATTATCATGTGACAAATTTCTGGTGATTTACATGAGGGGTGTGTATGTAATCTGAATAAACAATTTTTGCTAAGTTTTAAATATTAATAATATTTTAAGTATATTTTAAGTATACTAATGATGTTTTAAGTATATTTCAAGTACAAATTAAGTATGCGCACTTCTTATAGGGTATTAATTTAAGGTGTCACAGTAGTAATATTGTAGTAGACATTTTTTAATTATTATTTTATATTATTAACTTATATTACTTATTATATTTATAATTAGTTAATATTTATTTATTTATTTATTAGTTATATTCTTATCTATAATACAAAAGATAAATTGATTTCAAATATGTAGTTATGTAGTATAACTGTATCCTGTAATAGATTTACCATAAATAGTAGTAAATTAATATGTAGATCATGTATTACGAGGACCCAAAGAACCCAAAAGATCCAAAAGACTTAAAGGACCTAAATAATTTAAAGGAACTAAAGGATTTAAAAATTAGTTATATAAAGAATGGATTTTGGCCTGAGGTAAAGGTAATGAGTTTTTAGTTCGAGTTTAATTTTGTTAGAATTAGGATTCTATTCTTTAGTTAGGAAACCTTTTGTAACTAATTTATTTGTAAATTAGTCTCTTTTGTATTTGCAATTACTATTAATAAAGGTTATTATTACCTTAAAATTATTAGTATTGTTATTTATTTAATAATAACTAAATCCTTTGTATTGAATCATTTACTTTATCATTTGGAATACTGTTTTGTGATATTAGTAGTTAACACTAATCAATACATCTATTAACAGTAGTTTATATAACTTCTAGAACCTACCTATTAGTAGTAGTTGTAACTATTTTGACTAATAGTTTTCTTGAATAGTATTTTTAATATTATCTCAAGAGTTCCTGTTCATCTTACGTGTTTATTAAGAAGGATAAACTTCCGTCGGTAACAATGACATGAATAAAAATTTGTTGTCATAATTTTATATGGTTATAGATACTAAGTCTGACAACAAACTCATGAATTCATCATTACTTAAGTAATAACATACATGTGATTTTGTCATCATACATAATTTAAACTAAGTGGAAATAACATAATTATGTTATTTCCACTTCTTCTACATTTTTTAGCCTTTACAGTTCTTGTCCCTATGATTTTGTCTCTTATGATTTTTAGCTCTCACAATTCTTGTCCTTACAGTTTTATTATTATTATTATTATTATTTAGCCTCATGATTCTTGCCTCTATGGTTTTATTATTATTATTATTATTTAATTCTTATAATTTTATTACTATTATTATTATTATTTTTTTTTTTCTTACTTCACAGTTTTTTTGTTTTTCATGATTTTTAGTCCTTACGATTTTTGTTTTCATAATTTTATTTTCCACAATTTTTAGTTTTCACAATTTTTGTTTCTACAATTTTATTATTATTATTATTATTTAGTCCTATGGTTTCATTATTATTATTATTATTTAACTTTCACAATTTTTGTCTTACAGTTTTATTATTATTATTATTATTATAGTCTCCATGATTCTTGCTCCTACAATTTTATTATTATTATTATTATTATTATTTAACTTTCACAATTCTTGTCTCACAATTTTATTATTTTAGTTTCTACAATTCTTGCCCTACAGTTTTATTATTATTATTATAGTACCTATAGTTTTATTATTATTATTTTTGTTTTATAGTTTCTTTGTTTTACATAATTCTTACTAATTGTAAGAGTTAGTCTCGTTTATATTTGCACGCAAAATTATTTTGAGACTTCGAAATTGTAATTTTGAAAAAAAAGTCAAAATAGTTTTTCATAGAAGATGAAATTATTTTACTTAAAACCCAAAATTTTTTAACCACCCAGTAAAGCTGGTGTCCTTAATTATTTTTACAAGTCCTTAATATTACAGATTTTTTAAATAAATTACGATACAAATCCGTAATTCTGTAACTAATTATAGACTTTTGTGTAACAATAAAGTATATATTTGGAATCTCCATGTTTCTGGCTTCAAAATGATACTTTTTTCATTCAAATCGGATAATTTTTGACCGAAATATTTTAAAATAAAGTTTACTAATTAAAAATTAATTTTAAAAATAATTACTAATAGTTTTTACATATAAAACTTTTAATTTTAATAATTAAATACTAAAAATATTAATAATTAAACTTAAAGTTAAAAATAATTTGTATTTTATGTAAAAGTTTCAAATTCTGTACATTAAAATTAAAATAACTATAGATATTTAAACTTAAATGTTTAAAAATTTAATAATAAAATTTTAAAATTAAATAATTATAAGTATCATTTTTACTTACGGAACAATTACAGACTTACGGATAATTACAAATTATGGAATTACAGATTTTTTTTCATTGAAATCCTTAATAATTACGATACAGACAGTAATATTANTAATTCTGTAACTAATTATAGACTTTTGTGTAACAATAAAGTATATATTTGGAATCTCCATGTTTCTGGCTTCAAAATGATACTTTTTTCATTCAAATCGGATAATTTTTGACCGAAATATTTTAAAATAAAGTTTACTAATTAAAAATTAATTTTAAAAATAATTACTAATAGTTTTTACATATAAAACTTTTAATTTTAATAATTAAATACTAAAAATATTAATAATTAAACTTAAAGTTAAAAATAATTTGTATTTTATGTAAAAGTTTCAAATTCTGTACATTAAAATTAAAATAACTATAGATATTTAAACTTAAATGTTTAAAAATTTAATAATAAAATTTTAAAATTAAATAATTATAAGTATCATTTTTACTTACGGAACAATTACAGACTTACGGATAATTACAAATTATGGAATTACAGATTTTTTTTCATTGAAATCCTTAATAATTACGATACAGACAGTAATATTATAACTCTTAATTCATAATTACAGGTACTGTTGACCGTGATTTATCTTCCAAATAAAGGACAGAAACAGACAACTATTAGCAGGGATTAATTTGTATAAGACATACAGCACTATACTTAATTTACTAAAGCTGAAGAATTTATACTATTGTTAAAGTATATTTGGGAAGGAATTAAGGTATTGCAGAATTAAAGCGTAAGAGGCAGGGGTGAGGTTTTATAAGGATAAATATTATGTTTAACAATAATTCACTAAGAATTCAAGCCCAGAACACTAAGCAAGGCTAAATTTATACCAGATAACGAGATCATACAGCAAGTTATCTAATTATTAAACAAATACCGAGATCACTAAGCAGGGTATTTAAAAGAAATTCACTAAGAAATTATAAACTAATTATTAAGATTACAAAGCAGAATATCAGTTTATAACAATAATACTAAGATCATACAGCAAAGTATTATTAAAGGGTATTTTCACAAAGAATAATAATTTAATAAGAAATATATTATTCAATAATAAATTACAGAGTATTTTTATTATGAGTTATTCAAGTTTTCAGAATTGATTAATTAATTGATTAACTGAGGATTGAGAGAAGAGAAATTCAATCCTTTATATACATAATAGATTACGCTATTGATTACACTGTACTCTACACTATTCACTACGCTGTGCTATACACTATTGATTACGCTAATGTATACTATACATTAAGAATTAAATATAAACGTTCTAGTGCGTCTAAAATACACCGATCTATAGCGTTCTACGAACACCACCTAAGTTCATATAGCGTATTAAATATGCCGTTCTAGTGCGTTCTCCGAACGCTTCGTATATATAGCGTACTAAAACGTACCGTTCTAGTGCGTTCTCTAAATATTTTGTATATATAGCGTACTAGAACGCACCGTTCTAATGCGTTCTCCAGACGTTTCATATATATAGCGTCCTAGAACGTCTCTATATAATTCCGGATGTACGTGTTGCCCAAATCCCAAATAATTTGGAATTTGGGATGCCAAAATGCACAAATTACTAGTATTTGGGATTTGAAATTTGGGATTTCGGCAAAAGATACTAATTATAATTTGGAATTTGGGATTTGGGATTTTGGCATTTGGGATTTTGGCATTTGGATTTTGAATTTGGGTGGCAGGTATAATGTATACGCTATTAATTACACTATCTATTACACTTTCTATTACGCTATACTATACGCTATTGATTTACAGTCATAATACATATTTTGTTACACTAATTTCTAAGTGATTTACATTAATATTTATAAATATAGAAATAATATAATAATGTTAATAAATAGTAGTAATAGATAAATAATAATAAGTAATAAATATTGATTAAATAATAAAATATAATAATATAATAAATAAAATAAAATAATAAACTACTACAGCTAACAGTATCACCTTTACCACCCAGATTTATTTTTTGATTGAAGATACATATAACTGAATACTTTTTTTTACTTTTATATATAGAATAGATTTTGTATAAATTTTAAAAAGTCGAAATACCTCAAAAATTCAAAATCAATTTTAAAAATATGTATAATTTCATTAACTCTTATTTTGTAAGTATATGTTTATATTAGTTATATTAATAACTACACTTTTCCAAGAAACAAATATGTATAAACACTTTGCCAAATAAATATAAATAGTAATTAAATTAATAATAAATTATAAAATAGAGAACTGCCCTTTATTAAATAAAAATATATTATCTTATATACTTATGTTATACATAATAATAAATAATAATAAATATAAATATATATAATTATAGATTCTTAGAATTATATCTGAATTAAACAATTCATATTATACTTGCACGCAAAATTATTTTGGGGCCTCGAAATTGCAATTTTGAGAAAAAAAGTTGAAATAGTTTTTTATAGAAGACAAAATTATTTTACTTAAAACCCGAAATTTTTTGACTACTCAGATTTATTCTTTGATTGAAGATACACATAGCTGGGTATTTTTTTTACTTCCATATATAGAATAGATTCTGCATAAATCTCAAAAAGTCGAAATATTTCAAAAATCCAAAATCAATTTTGGGAACATGTATAATTCATATATAATAAATGAAATATAAAATATAAATATAAAAATAAATAATATATATAGTTATACATGTGATTGTCAAATACAGATTAAATTAATAATCCCTTTAATTATACCTGCCGCCCAAATTCAAAATCCAAATGCCAAAATCCCAAATGCTGAAATTCCAAATCTCAAATCCCAAATTATAATTAGTATTTTTTGCCGAAATCCCAAATCTCAAATCCCAAATACTAGTAATTTGTGCATTATGGCGTCCCAAATCCCAAATTATTTGGGATGTATACCTTTAATCAGCTTGATCATTTATTAGAATATATTTCTAACATGTTAACATTCGACAATCAACATTAATATGAATAAAATAAATAATAAAATAAGTAAAATTAAAAATAAAAAAAAAATAAGGAGTTTAGGTAGAATTATTATACTAATGTTGATTTAAACAGATGTTAAATTTTTAAAAAAGATATTTTAAATGTTAAATTTTTAAAGAAATATTAAAATTTAAATAAATTATTTTTATCACATTTGTTTAAATGTAATATAATTTGATTGACTAAATTAAATAAAAATAGTATATAATTTTTTTTTATTTTATTTTTTTTATCAAATAAAAAAATAATAACTTAATATTTAAATAAAAAGTATTAGATATATATAAAAGAATAGATAAACTTTTGAAAATTTTAAGACAAATATTTTCAAAAATTTTTTAAAATATCAAAATTACAGAAAATAATACTTGTAATATTATGGAAGTTTAACGTTTCAATTATATATGTCGTCAAAACTATATATGTCATCAAAACTAATTTGACCTTGACTTAACTTTTAAAATTTCAATTTTTAATTGTGTCTGACTCAATTAATTGTATTAATCATTAGTAAAAATTAAAATTTGTTTTGATTCAACTCCAATTTTTCTTAATTTTAATTACATCTAACTTAATTCAATAGTTTTGATGACATGTATAGTCAAAACTATTAAATTGAGTCAGATGTAATTAAAATTGAGAAAAATTAGAGTCAAGTCAAAATAAATTTTGATTTTTATTAGTAATTGACGCAATTAGTTAAGTCAGATGCAATTAAAAATTGAAATTTTAAGAGTTGAGTCAAGGTTAAATTAGTTTTGACAACATATATAGTTTCAATAACTTTTGAAAATTTTTAAAAATTTCTGTAATATTATATAAAAAATTATGGAAATTTAAAAAAATTTCTTAATGTTTATTTAGATACAAATATAAATATTTATTTGTTTATAAAAAATATAATTTAAATAACATATTTTAAAAGAATAAATTGTATAAAATTAAAAAAAATTAAAATTTAGTTATAATTAGTTATATCTATTATAATTTAAAAAAAAGTGTTACAATTATACTTGTACACTAAATTATTTTGAAACTCTGAAATTGTAATTTTGAAAAAAAAAGTTGAAATAGTTTTTCATAAAAAACAAAATTATTTTACTTAAAATCTGAAATTTTTTAATTACATAGATAAATTCTTTGATTAAAAATACATATAATTAGGTACTTTTTTTACTTCCATATATAAAATAGATTCTGCATAAATCTCAAAAAGATGAAATATCTCAAAAATTTAAAATCAATTTTGGAAACCAATTAATTGTGACATATAGTACAATTCATTTTTTTTTATAGTGTAATTAGTTGCAATTGGTTGTAATTAGTTGCAATTCTTGCAAATATGACAGATATTACTAGTTATACATCAAGAAATTTTTTATGTCAGAGGTTATTGTAATAATTTCGTTTTCAAAGGTTATTGAAGGTTATCGGACCAATAACCTTCGCAAATATTACGTTTATTATGATAAAGTGAAGTTTATTGAAGGTTATCGATATCAATAACTTCCGGAGTATTACGTTTTATTAATAAAAATAAAGGTTTTCGATACCAATAACCTTCGTAAATATTACGTTTATGTTGAAGGTATTTGAAGATTATCGGAGTGAAGGACTTCAAAAGCTTATGTTTAAAGAAATTTACTAATGTAATTATAAATTTTAAATAAAAAACTTAATATTTTGTTAAATAACCTTCATTTTTTATAATATTAGCAATTTTATATTATATACTTTTTATTAATTAAATAAGTCAATTTTTATTAATTTTATACTATTTTTTTTGTAATATTGCAAAAAATTTATTTTTATTTTTTAAAATAGATTTATATTTTTAATTTTTTTTATTTTATAAATTTTCAATTGGATTAAAATCAAGACTTTAATCAAGGAAGTCTTTCAATTAAATTATCTTTTTTCTATTTTTTAGTCCAAGCTAAAATATGATAAGGTATATTATTATTTTAAAAAATATAATTTTCTATATTTAAACTAAAAATATCTGTCATAATTATTTGCAAGAGTTATAACCAGTTATAACTTGCAATTAATTATGCTATAAGGAAAAATGAATTACACTATATATCACAATTAATTGTAACATTTTTTTTGAATTACAACAGGTATCATTAACTTAAATTATTTAAAAATGAAATCAAATATTCTTTAAATAATTCTATATATTATTAGAATTAAATATACTATTAACTAAAACTAATAGTCCTAATTTATTATTATAAAAATATCTTCAAACTATAATTTCAATTGAATTTTTAACTGTAGATTTCAAATATTCAATTTTATATCTTTTATTTTTTTTACACTATACTTAATTTTTAGAATTATTATTAAATAATTCAAATCTTGATTCATTATTACATATAATATTTTTCCATTTATTAATTTAATTTTTTTTATATTATACCAATCAAAGTATTTTTTTTTTTGTAACATGTTCACTATAATCTTTTTTATGCAAAACTCTTTGAACTGTTTTATTAGAAACTGAAAAACTCAATTGTTATATTAAAATTTTCAGTAATTTTAATTAATATTAAATTTATATTAGTTTTAATAATTTTTACTAATTACCTTTTGTTTTGATCAGTTAATATTTTTGGTTTATCTAATTGTAAAATAGTAAAAGTTAACTTTTGTTTATTATATTTTTTTATAACATTTTTTATTGTTGACTTGAGATGACCTAATAAACTATTAATTTTAGTATATAAAAAGTTTTTTTTGTATAAATTATCGCGGTTTTCAAATTAGTGCGATCATGTGATGTAAATCGATTTTTATAAAAATCGAATACCGAATACAAAACCATATGATATATATAAAAGTATTTGTATTACATATGATTTACAGATTAAACAAACATTAATGATAGATGAGTCATCTGCACATCTATTTATTGCATTTTGATNAATCTTGATTCATTATTACATATAATATTTTTCCATTTATTAATTTAATTTTTTTTATATTATACCAATCAAAGTATTTTTTTTTTTGTAACATGTTCACTATAATCTTTTTTATGCAAAACTCTTTGAACTGTTTTATTAGAAACTGAAAAACTCAATTGTTATATTAAAATTTTCAGTAATTTTAATTAATATTAAATTTATATTAGTTTTAATAATTTTTACTAATTACCTTTTGTTTTGATCAGTTAATATTTTTGGTTTATCTAATTGTAAAATAGTAAAAGTTAACTTTTGTTTATTATATTTTTTTATAACATTTTTTATTGTTGACTTGAGATGACCTAATAAACTATTAATTTTAGTATATAAAAAGTTTTTTTTGTATAAATTATCGCGGTTTTCAAATTAGTGCGATCATGTGATGTAAATCGATTTTTATAAAAATCGAATACCGAATACAAAACCATATGATATATATAAAAGTATTTGTATTACATATGATTTACAGATTAAACAAACATTAATGATAGATGAGTCATCTGCACATCTATTTATTGCATTTTGATTTTTTTTTTAAATGCCTTTGTATATAGTCTTTATACCGATTACAAAATGACTAAAAACCGATTACAAAACGACTAAAACCGATTACAAAACAATTAAAAACGATTACTATTGATTACCTTGCGAATACATTTACTTATTTGATTAAAAAGGCTTTCTATAACCTTTATATTTACAAATATATATATATATATATTTTTATTTTTAACATAATATTTGTTATATTTTTAATAAATAAATCTTTGAAATCAAGTTATTTTATTACATATATGATTTTATTGATTTTATTTTATTATAATAATTATAATAAATATATTTTTGGCAAGAAGAGATAACTGTTTAATAGATATGATTCGATATTGTATTATTTTATATCAAGTTATTGGGTTTAATAAAGAAATAATATAGATATTTGATTTTTGTCGAGCGGAAGTCACGTGATTTGCGAATTACGTGACAAATTTTTATTAGTTAAAAAATGATCATCAATCACATGAGATCAGGCGTTTCGTCACATTACAAATTTTTATTGGTTAAAATGATCATTAATCATGTGATATTTGTTTATTGGTATTCGAATACAAATAAATTATATTAACTGATTTTTTTACATGATCGCACTAATTTGAAAACCGCGATAACAATTTCTCTATATTTAAAATTAATAAATTTTTTTTTTTAGGTATAATTTTAAAATTTTTGTAATAAATAACAAAAATATGTTTTTAAATTTATTTTATTAAATTAAAAACTGTATTTTTTATATTGAAATTGTACATTATATTTATTATCATTGTATAATAAATCACTATGCAAAATAAAAACTAACAATATGTAGTTTTAAATTTGAGAATAATTATTTTATTTATGCCTAAGTAAAGTTTTAATTTTTATTAGAAAATATTAAAAGTAATAATAATAAAAGTTGTAGCTTTTGTTATTAGTTATAAATTTGTATAAAATAGTTTATATTTACAATAAATATTTATCAAAATAGAGAGATATTACTATTAATAATTTAATTTGATATTTTTGATTAATTTTATTTAAAATAAAATTTCTGTATAAGCAAATATTCTAATTTTAATAAACAAGATATTACATAATAGTTATTAATTATGGAATTTATTTAAAAAAAAGTTTATGTAATTTAGATTATTTATTATGTTATAATTAGCATTTGAAATCAAATGGAATTTTAGTAAAAGATTGTTAATAGTTTTAAAAATAAATTATTATCCATTATTTTATCAGTATTGTACATTTTGTGTGTTTTTGGTTTTTTACTGTTCCAATATCTACATCCACAGTGTCCTTACCCTTAATGAGCTTGAATATATACAAAAATTAATTCTAAATAACTTTAATTAACAAATCAAAATAGGTTTTTATAATAAAACTTTGTATTAATTACATTTTTATTAAAATAAATTTTGTTTTTATATTGTTCCATGGTGTCTTTTGACAATACTATATTTTATTGTTTAAAGAAAATTACCAATTGTTTTTATATAAAAAATATTATTTTATACTAATTAAATTTTAATTTAGTTTAGAATAGATAGTTAGTACACAATATGTAAATTTACTCTGTTTTATTTAATAAAGTGTCTAACAAGTTAAAAAAAAAAATCAAATTTTAAAAGTGATATTAAGTAATTTTTAAAAAAATATTAGTTTGTATTTATTATAAAAGTTTTAAGCTTATATTAAGAATTTAAAAAACAATTATATCAGTAAATTTTTTTAAACATAAGTTTTTGAAGTATTTTACTCTGATAATTTTGAATATTTTCAACATAAATATAATATTTACGAAGGTTATTAGTATCGAAAACCTTTATTTTTATTAATAAAATATAATATTACAGAGGTTATTGATATTGATAACCTTTAATAACCTTCATTTTATTATAAAAAACATAATATTTGCAAAGGTTATTAGTTCAATAACCTTTAAAAATGCAATTATTTCAATAACCTTCATTATAAAAAATTTCCTAATGTAGTATTTTTAGAATACTATATGAATAGTGTTCATATAATGCACTAGAATGTTTTTATATAATTCCTAATGCTATACATATTCAAACTAATTTGGCCTTGACTTAACTTTTAAAATTTCAATTTTTAATTATATTTGCACTGGTTGAATGAGCAAAAATTGGAATCCTATTGATGGCATAAATATACATAAATCAAACATCCTATTTATGAAAATTTATGAATCAGAAATTCCTATTTATAAATTAGAAAAAATTGACTGCTTATACTTAATAAATCTTAGCAAATTTAACCATTAATCAGAATCCTATTCATGATAAAACCATCCTATTTTTTTTTTATTTACTAGTGTTGACTCAATTAATTGCATCAATTATTAGTAAAAATCAAAATTTACCTTGACTCAACTCTAATTTTTCTTAATTTTAATTGTCTGACTCAATTTAATAGTTTTGACAACATATATAATATAAACTATTGTTGTGTAAGGGAAACTACAAATATCAATGATATGAAATTGTTGAAGAATCAATTAGATATTCATTTTATTTATATTTTTCACCATGATTTTCTTTTTTTTATTATTATAAAGCTAAGTATTATTCTGATTTGACATGAAATAAGATACATTATTGCTGTTACTGTTTCAGGATACAATAATTTCTATAAAAATTTTGTGAAAATGATAACACAAAAAAAAATCTGTTGTCAATAAAAATATCTTGATATACAAAACTAATATGGTTTTTGATGTTCAAGTAATGATGGAAGCTTAGATTGATAATACAGAACAAAAAATTGAAAACCATTTTATGTCATTGGTATATATAAGGTGTCCAATAGGTGCCTGATCTTCTGTATAAATACTACACCTATCCATTGGATGGAACATTTTCTTTATGTAGTATAAGGGAGGTGATTATTTTGCTCTTTTTAATGTTTATACGTATATAATGAGGTATGTCTTGAAGATTAAAATCTTCATTAAAATATATATAGATTAATTTTGGATTTGGGATTGGGACTATATAGTAATTTAATAGTAATTTGTGAATTTGGAAAACGTTTTGACCTGTATAACAAGATGTAATAAATCTAATTGATATGAAACTACCACCATTCAATTCCTCCAGTGAGATCAATCTATAGATTCTAAATCTTGTCAAGATATCACAATTTTTAAAATTCAAAAATTTTTAAATCATACTAATTACAAATCAATAAATAAACGTTATAATGTGACATTATTTTAAAAATGATATTAAATTACTTTTAATTATAGATTTCAAATATCTCATGATATTAATTCTTGAAAATCTAATTGTATTGTATCTTATTAGATTAAATCAAAAATGGTAAAATGATAATAAAACTTTCTTTGTAATTATACATCAAGCAGACTTCTAAATATTATTATTTTGTCTTAGTCTTTGTCTCGATATGCAAAATCAAGTACATACACATTTTGTTATTTGTTTTTGTCTTCGTATTGATATTTTATTTATTTTGTAAAAAAATTTTTTTTTTTTTTTCATAAACAACAAAATTTGATATTGAATGTATTTTCAATTATTATTATTATATATGTTATTCTCAATTTTTTGATAGTTTCGGGTGATTTCAACTTCAATTCGTAGAATTTTATTTCCATATCTAGAAAATAAAGTTTCCGAACTTTATAAAATATTATATATATATATATGTATAAATATAAAAAAACATCGCAAATAAATAAAATAGAATTATGTAAAAATATAACATAAAATAAAAAAATATCGCGTATAAAAAAATATCGCATATAAAATATAAAATATAAAATAAAAAAAATCCAAAAACTTAAAAACTTACATATGTAACGGATAAAATGGTCGGGTACAAACAGTTTACCATATTTGGGAAGTTTTGATCCATCGAAACACAGTATGAGAGTTTGCACGCACGAAAAAAAATATTATTATTAAATGATGATGATACTTGTAAAAAACAGAATTCGATATCACGATTGAAGCATCCAAAATTGTTGTGGATTAACTATTAAAGTATATATTAAGAGGATGCATTTATATATATTTATTATTATTAAAAGTTAAAGTAGATATTAATTAAATTAAATCTTAAATTTTATTAAAAAGTTTGAAGTTTTACAAAAAAAAAAAAAGGTGGCGCGTGATGTGGCTGAAAAACATAACATCATAACATCATAACAATAATTGTTGTGTAATAATAATAATGATGATAATAATAATTTTATCACATTCAACATTCAATTGAGTCATGCTTGTGTCATATCACCAATATCAAATACAAAAATACAAAAAAAGATAAAAATATAAAACCTATTTTAAGGTTATTTTTTAAGGAGGTACATTATTTATTTATTTATTATTATTATTATTGTTATTATGAGTGATATGATATTATTATTAAGAATTAGCATAAAAATCTAATTTTGGAAACTTTTTCACAACATTACACATTACTACGAAAAACAAATCAGGTTGCAAGTTATAAATTAATTTTTGAAAATAATTTATTTAATTGGAAGGTATTTATAAAAAAATTCAAATATGTTTCCGATTACGAAAGAAAAAATGGTTAACAGTTGAATAGAATAGACTGATAATTTGTTTAAGCGAATTATTTGATCACATGAAATTTTAAAACGTAAAAGAACAAAGACAAAGGAGAGAGGAAAAAAAGAAGAAAATTTATTTTTAGGTATAAGTCACCCTTGAAAATTAACCCTTAAAATCACAAATCACACGCAATGTTCTGACTAATTTTTTTCTTCTTTAATCACATTTTCAAATTATAATTATTTCTTAGTTAATCATTTACAAAAAAAAAAGAAATCCTTTCTTGATCATTTCAATCGGAATTAAAAATATACACGGAGTTTATATAGAATATGTAAAATATTACTGACTGTAATATCATGTATATATTTAGTAAATAAAATAAAGGAATAAATAAAACAGATATGTGATATACCGAAAATAAATAGAAGAGAACCTTTATTTTTTTCCACGCCACATCTCCATCAAACGACGACGACGGTAACAACAACAACAACAACAACATTAACAGAACGTAAACAACGGTTAGCCATTAACAGAATCAAAACCATAAGCATAAACAACTTCCTCTTCATCTTTTCATCGAAATCAAAAATAAAATATAAGCCGTTTCATTCATTGGTATCACGAAAACAAACATTTCAATCAACCTGTATTTTTAATTTTTTTTTTTATTATACATCATATACATTATTTATTATTATTTTATTTATAAATCATTACTGTATTATTATTATTATACATACAAAAAAATTATTTACACTATGACATGGCTGTGCAATTGCAGTTGTGTTATATGGAGAAGTATATAAGAAACGGATGTACAAAATTAGTTGTTAGTGTAATAGTTGTAAATAAATTCGATATTGACAATAAACATCATTTTTTTTTTATATAAAATATATTATATATATAAAAAATATAATATAAATATAGCTTGGATTTAAATCTGAATTTTATACTTTCACCAAAGTCCAAAAAAAAACAAAAAAAAACAAAAAAGTTAAAACGTTAATTAAACTCTTGAATATTAAAACTTTATAAATAAAAATAAATATATAATTTTTCAAACTTCCAAGTTATTAGATTTATCTTTCAAAACTTTTTATACACGAATAAGTAGAATAAAATTTTTCGTTTAGAAATCATCTCAAATTTAAACAAAATGAATACCACCCAAATTATTGAATCAACCACGATGACTTTATCAAAAGCCAAAAGAGAATCATCTATTCAAATTGTTACAAGTGATTTAAATGACTTTTCTTCATCAACATCAACATCATCAACTGCTTTGTAAGTATTTTTTTTTAAAAAGATTAATTGCGATTTAATAATAATAAATTGTAATAATGATAAATAAATAAATAAATAAATAAATAAAAATAATGATACTAATAATAATAATTATAAATTATAGGATTGGATATTCCTCTTTTTCCTCTACTAAACGCCATCGTCGTTCTTCAAGAAAAAATTCAAAAGATATTATTGCTTTTACTGAATCCAACAACAACAACAATAATAACAACAATAACAACAATAACAACAATAATAGTAGTAACGGTATTAAAACATTAAAACATATGAATAGTAATAGTCGCCTTTTAGCTTACAGTCGTCGTATGGAAGAAGAAGATGATGAAGAATTAGGAACTCCTATTAATATTTATAGAGAACATCAAGCTCATTTGGAACAGGATAAAAAAGCTCGTATAGAATTAGATACTCAAATACTTAAAGATGATTTATATGATCCTATTCCTTCTACTACTCCTACTACTCCTACTACTCCTACTACTCCTTCTACTTCTAATATTATTATTCCTTCTTCTCATAAACAAATCTCTAAATCTACATCACCATTACAACCATTACAAACACTATTATCTTCACCTTCTTCGTTATCTTCTCCTTTATCACCATCATCTTCCTCATCTTTATTACTATTCACAACAGCATTATCATCACCACAAACTTTATCATCATTACCATCACCATCAATTTCAAGTGGTGTTGATTTAAGTTCTTTCTTACCTTTCGGTAACAACAATATGAACAACAACAATAATAATAATAATATTAATAATAGTTTTAGCAGTGTTACTGATATGTGGGGATATTATCATTATAATGATATGTTTTCTAATGGAATATTAATGGATAACGTTAAAGGTGTCTGTTGTTCATAAATTATTATTAATATTATTATTACTATTATTTAAGAATATTTTATTATTAATTTTTAAGATTTAGTTTCATTTTTTTTTAATTTATTTTTTCGGATTTTTTTTTAATTTCTTTCGGGGCATCATTCGTAAACTTATTGAAAAAAAAATTTTATTGTAAATATGGGTTTAATTTTTAATTTTTTAATTTTCTTTTTTTTTTTTGTGGTTGATCCACAAAAAAAGAAACAACCATAGTCAAAATCTTCTTCAATCAATACCTATAATACAATAACAAACCAATAACACAAACAAACGCAAACAAAAAAAAATTAATATATTTCTCGTTTAGATTTTAAATTTCGTTTTATTCGATTTTCTCTGTTTTTTTTTCTTTTTTTTTTTTTTAAAAAAAAAAATGTAAATAGATACAATAATACATAAATTCGATGTAATTACAGTTATTCAGTGGTTAGAAAAAGGCAAACAAACATAAATAAAAAATTTAAATTTCGAAATTTCAAGGAAGTTATCACGTGAATTGNAATATTAATAATAGTTTTAGCAGTGTTACTGATATGTGGGGATATTATCATTATAATGATATGTTTTCTAATGGAATATTAATGGATAACGTTAAAGGTGTCTGTTGTTCATAAATTATTATTAATATTATTATTACTATTATTTAAGAATATTTTATTATTAATTTTTAAGATTTAGTTTCATTTTTTTTTAATTTATTTTTTCGGATTTTTTTTTAATTTCTTTCGGGGCATCATTCGTAAACTTATTGAAAAAAAAATTTTATTGTAAATATGGGTTTAATTTTTAATTTTTTAATTTTCTTTTTTTTTTTTGTGGTTGATCCACAAAAAAAGAAACAACCATAGTCAAAATCTTCTTCAATCAATACCTATAATACAATAACAAACCAATAACACAAACAAACGCAAACAAAAAAAAATTAATATATTTCTCGTTTAGATTTTAAATTTCGTTTTATTCGATTTTCTCTGTTTTTTTTTCTTTTTTTTTTTTTTAAAAAAAAAAATGTAAATAGATACAATAATACATAAATTCGATGTAATTACAGTTATTCAGTGGTTAGAAAAAGGCAAACAAACATAAATAAAAAATTTAAATTTCGAAATTTCAAGGAAGTTATCACGTGAATTGCATTTAATTATTTAATTGGATACGATATTTTTTTTTTTAATAAAAAGAAAAAAGGAAACTAGACTAAAAATGACAATTCCCGTCCATCCATTCTGTCTGACGAACGAAACATAAAACTTGTAAAACATGTAGGACCTTATACTGAAAGTATTTTTAGAAGTATTTTAAAGCAGTATTATTATAAACAGTATTTTCCTTATAATGTTCTCGTGATGTCTTCTTTCCTTTTAGATGTTCTTATCATTCTGTGGTGGTGTTCTTTTAGTAATCACTCCTTAAAAATGGTTTAAAGTATTTGATATTTTAAAAATAAGTTTATCTAAAAAAATACGTTAAAAAATATGCAACAATACAAAAAAAAAAAAAAAAAAAAATCAAATATCACAAATCACAAATCACAAATTCTTTATATACTCTTTATATATAAATATATATCACACAATAATATAAATAATGAGTTTGAACAGGTTTTCGTTTGTTCAGGTTTTTCGTTTGGTTCGTTTCATTTCGTTTCATTCCTTAGATCATCTGTAAGACTCATCGATAATAATAATAATAATAATAATAATAATAATAAATAATAATATAATAATTCTTTTAAATTTTCATATGTAAATTAATCCACATCTGGTAGGAGGCTTAGATTTTTAATTAGGAAATTAAGTACTACTATTACTACTTGAACTATTGCTTGATATTTTATTTTGATAATTATCGTGCATGATGGTGCATCATTTCAGGCCGCCTTCTGGGGAAAATGTTCATATGATCTCCATTCTCCCCTTCTATTATGATTATTTATCATTCCGATTAAGTGAACTTTGTAAGGAAATGTTTTCTTCATGTGGTTTTTTTTTTCTTTTTCCTGTCTTTTATGCACAATGATCGATAATAATCTTGTCTTGCGGGAGAAAAAAGTAAAACTTAATTTTTTTTTATTATATATATTTATATATATATATATTTATATTTTATATTTAGCTATATTTTTTATTTTTATATTTATATATTTATATTTATATTTATATTTATAATTTTATTTCAAATTTCCCCATATATATTTCGTGTGTGTGTGTGTGTGTGTTTATAATAAATACACTTGACGTAATTTTTTTAAATTTTGGATAATAGTAAAATATAAAAATAGAAATTCACAAGAAGGAATTCAATTTTTTTTAAAAAAATTTTGGTTATTTTTTTTTTTTTTTTAATTTAATCATTTTTTTTTATGTTAGAAAATTGTGATGTAATCGAATGAATGGAATGATGTAAAATAGTGTCAAATCAAAAATCTCAACAAGAGTCTGTGAGTAATTAGGCAAAATTTGGTATTTTTGCTTGATTATTTATCACTGAAATAGTAGTAATAATGATAAAATTATCATAATAAATATAATCAATAGTACATGCTTTGAAATTACCATAAATATTTTTATTGTTTTTATTGTTTTATTGGTGTCCTTTTTTTTACTTGGATCAAAAAAAAAAAAAAAACACTATACAGAAATATTTTTTTTTTTGATCTAGATTTTCAAAAATTTTTCAAAAAAAAAAAACTTTAAAAAAACTTTAAAAAATTTCATTTGATGTTGCCTCTTGCATGATATTTTTCTTCTTTGATTTTGGCAATGAATGAGGGCAATGGATATAGGGTGGAGTTGATATTAAATATATAAATGTGTGTATGTATTACACATTGACTTTTTATAACACTGTTTTGAAAATGTTTGCAGCAAAAAAAAAAAAAAATTGCATGAATCAACATTCAAATCTCTTTATGTTATCTAAAATAGGAATTTTATAGTTACCTAAATGTGGTTTATCATTAAATTGAACTATCAATCCAATGTATTAGAACCACATTATTTGTGGCGAAAAAAAAAAAGGATCGTCAATTTACTTCGATGATCCGACAACAATGTCAAACTTACTTAAAATAAAACTTACTGTATTTGATAACATAAATGAAATAATGAAAATAATAATGAAATAATAATAATAAATAATCATAATAATAAATAAAAAGAAAAAAAGAATTTAAGAAAAAATTTTAATTTCTCATTGAATAACTTTGATTTGGAAGATTTTTTTTTTTTTTAAAAAAAACCATAATAGGTGATCACTCATTTAATCANAAAAAAAAAAAAAAAACACTATACAGAAATATTTTTTTTTTTGATCTAGATTTTCAAAAATTTTTCAAAAAAAAAAAACTTTAAAAAAACTTTAAAAAATTTCATTTGATGTTGCCTCTTGCATGATATTTTTCTTCTTTGATTTTGGCAATGAATGAGGGCAATGGATATAGGGTGGAGTTGATATTAAATATATAAATGTGTGTATGTATTACACATTGACTTTTTATAACACTGTTTTGAAAATGTTTGCAGCAAAAAAAAAAAAAAATTGCATGAATCAACATTCAAATCTCTTTATGTTATCTAAAATAGGAATTTTATAGTTACCTAAATGTGGTTTATCATTAAATTGAACTATCAATCCAATGTATTAGAACCACATTATTTGTGGCGAAAAAAAAAAAGGATCGTCAATTTACTTCGATGATCCGACAACAATGTCAAACTTACTTAAAATAAAACTTACTGTATTTGATAACATAAATGAAATAATGAAAATAATAATGAAATAATAATAATAAATAATCATAATAATAAATAAAAAGAAAAAAAGAATTTAAGAAAAAATTTTAATTTCTCATTGAATAACTTTGATTTGGAAGATTTTTTTTTTTTTTAAAAAAAACCATAATAGGTGATCACTCATTTAATCAACTTGTTTTATATAAGTTTATGTTTATCTGCATATTCCAAGTTAAGTGTATTAAATGAATGAATGAATGATTTCACCGACGTCACGAAAATATTCTTATCTCGCTTCCAAATTTTATCTATTTTTTTTTTTATCAATTTCATTCAGACGTTTGCATTGTATAATAATATTCTTTAAATTTACGTTTACATAATTTTTTTATTTTATTTTATAGAGAATTGAATATATTTTTTATATATGTATGTATGTATATTTTATTTTTTTAAAGGAAGAATGTAAAGAAGAAAATATTAAAAAAAAAAAAGAATTATATATATCGAATATTTTTTATATTTTTATGTTAAAGAAAAAAAAAATTAAATTGTATTCTTAGCCTCCACATCAACAAGTATTTTAATGTGATCACCTCTCATCGCCAGATCAAATCCTTCATCTAAATTTTCCAAGGTAATTTCTTTGGTAATCATATTTTTTTCCAAAATATTTGTTATCTCCAAATTTTTTGATAATCCTTTCAAAGAATTTTTTAAATTTCCACATCGGGTTGACCAAATTTGAATATCGTCTTCAATGAGTGCTTTAGATAACAATTGAATCTCATTATCATTATCATTATTATTATCATTATCATAATCATAAGGTGGTGGTTCAGATGGCGAGTACAAGATTGCACCACGTGAACGTAAGATTGATAGATCCTTTGGTAATTAATTAATTTATATTAGATTAAATTAAATTTTTATCAAATTAAAAATTATAGAAATTTTTAAAAAAAAAATTATTACCATTCCTTCTTTAGGTCGTATAACAGAATCAATTTCTTTAAGATTTCCAATTACAACCAAATCAAATCTTGGAACCGGTGAATTTTTCAAATTTTGATCCAACACTTGACCTTTATTTGATTGATCGATCCATTCCAAAATATCATTTATGGAATTATTGGCATCTTTCAAAATTACATTTCTTCCGGTACTCTTGATTGAATTAATAATCTTTTCATTCACACTGGGAGTAACCAAAACATTATGATTCATTCTTCTATTATTATTATTATCATTATCATCACTAAAATCATTAGGCCAACTAAATTCTAAATTCTTTTCCGAAAATTTTAATAAACTTAATTCTTCAACCACGAAATCCGTCATTCGATTTAATCCACAAACATTTTGTCCATGAGTTGATTTTAAATGAAGAATTTTTTTGGTAATTTTAATTGATTGTAAAAATCCTTGAGGTGAACCGGTTGTATCAAAGACAATATCAAATTTTTTGGTGATGGATGAAGAGGATGATTCAATTTGAGATCCTAATTCTCTAGCAAGATTTACAAGTTGAGTGGGAGGTGGGTTTTTATGAAATATTGCAGTTATTTGAAAATCTAAATTGTGACTTTTTTTATAAACTTGAAATTTTAATTAAAAAAAAAATATATATATAATTAATAATTATACATATATCATTATTATTTCAATCATATATATATTACCATTTAAAGCAGCAATTATAAACATTCCTAATTTGCGTGGACCTAAGACAGCAACCTCTTGACCATTAATTGGTGGAGTAGTTTCTACTGCCTATTAAAAAAATAATAATAATAATAACAAGCGTCTCAAAAAAAAAGAGTATCAAAAAAAAAAAAAGATCTCGAAAAAATGTTGTTGAATAAAATTAAAAAATAAATTTAATAAATATAAAATATTACATTCAAAGCTGCGGCAAAAGGTTCAGCAAAACTTGCAGCCTTTAAACTTAAATTGTCAGGAACTGGTATAATGGCATTTTTGGGTGCAAGTATATAAGGTGCAAAACCTCCAGGTAATCGATCAATTCCCAAAGTTATCTGAAAAAAAAAATCAAAAAAAATTTTTTTTTACTTTTAATAAATTGTTAGGAGTAATAACAATAATAAAAATTATAAATAAAAATAAAATAAAAAAAAAAATATATATATACACGATCTGGACATTGAGTTGATAAACCATGTTGACAAAAAGAGCAAGGTGGATTTAAATTTTCATGAATTCCACGAGCATGGTGAGATGCATTAATTTCAATTACAACAGGTTTAGATTTATGTATAGCGACAGCTTCATGACCTATANGAAGAGGATGATTCAATTTGAGATCCTAATTCTCTAGCAAGATTTACAAGTTGAGTGGGAGGTGGGTTTTTATGAAATATTGCAGTTATTTGAAAATCTAAATTGTGACTTTTTTTATAAACTTGAAATTTTAATTAAAAAAAAAATATATATATAATTAATAATTATACATATATCATTATTATTTCAATCATATATATATTACCATTTAAAGCAGCAATTATAAACATTCCTAATTTGCGTGGACCTAAGACAGCAACCTCTTGACCATTAATTGGTGGAGTAGTTTCTACTGCCTATTAAAAAAATAATAATAATAATAACAAGCGTCTCAAAAAAAAAGAGTATCAAAAAAAAAAAAAGATCTCGAAAAAATGTTGTTGAATAAAATTAAAAAATAAATTTAATAAATATAAAATATTACATTCAAAGCTGCGGCAAAAGGTTCAGCAAAACTTGCAGCCTTTAAACTTAAATTGTCAGGAACTGGTATAATGGCATTTTTGGGTGCAAGTATATAAGGTGCAAAACCTCCAGGTAATCGATCAATTCCCAAAGTTATCTGAAAAAAAAAATCAAAAAAAATTTTTTTTTACTTTTAATAAATTGTTAGGAGTAATAACAATAATAAAAATTATAAATAAAAATAAAATAAAAAAAAAAATATATATATACACGATCTGGACATTGAGTTGATAAACCATGTTGACAAAAAGAGCAAGGTGGATTTAAATTTTCATGAATTCCACGAGCATGGTGAGATGCATTAATTTCAATTACAACAGGTTTAGATTTATGTATAGCGACAGCTTCATGACCTATAATCTTTAATTGTTTTTTAAAAATTTTAATGAAATTTATTATATCTATTATTATGTATATATATATATATATATATATATTATACCTGAGGCAATGGAAAAGGCAAGAATCTTCTAGCTAAATCCGTGGAACAAATCCCACAATACTTTCCAGTAACAATTACATATCCATCTTCTACACTTAACATCTTTTCATCATTTCTAAAGATTGTCCAACCTTTATCAATTTCGGGATTATCGGAATTATTTGCTTGATAAGAATATTTTGCTAATTTAAATGTTCCGTCACGATTATATTCGGGTACGGTAAATTCGACCGAAATTATTTTTTCTTCTTCTTCACCATCAATTAAAGATCTTTTGATTATTGGTTCAGATGCGGATACTTTAAAATGAGGCATATTTACAAAAAAATAAATAAGTAAATAATTTTTTTTTGGGGGGTTGGTGAAGAGAGAGAAAAAGAAGCAATAGAATTTTCACACATTTCCACGCCACATAAGTATGCAGATCATCATAATTATAATATAAAATAATGTTTCAAAATAATAATAATAATAATAAATCAATATTAATTTTTACATATGAAAATTATTTGATTCATTAAAAATTATTTTATTATAAATATTGTTCTAAGTCGCTTATATATTTTAGCGTGATCAAATATTAAATCATGTGACCGATTACCATTGGTGCAAAGGTATCGTTTTTTATGCAAAAGTATCATTTTTGATACACTTGTGGTTATTTTTTTGATATACCCCCATTTTGTATTAATAAATATATAATTAATTTTAGGGTAGTATCAAAAAAAGAACCATAGATGTATCAAAAACGATACCTTTGCGTTTTTTATAGATCTAAGTTTTAAGTAACGTGATGCATATAATATACACTGTTCACGTGATAAATAGAATATGAACACCACGTGCTGCAAAAGGTTCATTTTTGATAGACTTATGATTATTTTTTTGATATATCAAGATACGCGTGAAAAAAGTGGTTATTTTTTTGATATGCCTATAATTGTTTATTTATAGACGCATCAAAAAGATGGGGAATCTTAACCTAGACCTGGGGGGTTTAGGTTCTTATCCTAGACCCTCATGTGATATTATGTTAATTACATGGGGTTAGGGTTTGGGTTTGTCAGGGGTAGGATATTTATCACCATGTATCACACCCTTCGAATATTGATTTTTATTAAATATCCTGGGGACTTAGAATTTTTTTACATGCCGAAACCCTATTTGTCACCCAAAATTTCATCACCTACCATCTATCACATGAAAAACACATGTGGTCACCTGCCACATCACAAACCAATAAAATTTCAAAAATCATAGGGGTCTAGAATAATATCCTAAACCGGGGGTCTAGGTTAAGGACGCTCCAAAAAGATAACTATTTTGTCACATGAAAATTTAATATATCAAAAAAATAACCCCTGATCTATCAAAAATGAAACTTTTGCCCACGTGCTCATCGAATAATTAGTTGCGCACGTTACTTAAAGCAGTATTGTACATTTTGTATGTCCCTAGGTTTTTTTACTGTCCCAATGTCCCATGTCCCAATGTCCCTACCCTTATTGGGCTTATAAAGATATATTAAAACTTTATAAATATATGTAAAAATCAATTCTAAATAACTTTAATTAATGACTTAAACTAAGTTTTATAATGGAATTTTTTATAATTTAAAAAATTATTTTTGTCCCAAAATGTCCCAAGATGTCCCATGACAATACTGACTTAAAGTATCAAAAAAATAATGTATCAAAAAAATAACCTTAGGTATATCAAAAAAATAACCATAGATCTATCAAAAACGATACGTTTGCACCATTGGTTTCTAATAATCACATGCCTATTAAAAAACTGTATATGGTATATGGGAATTTTTACTAGCCGATTTATACTGTCCATACCCTTAACTAGCTTTTAAAACTTTATAAATATNACAGCTTCATGACCTATAATCTTTAATTGTTTTTTAAAAATTTTAATGAAATTTATTATATCTATTATTATGTATATATATATATATATATATATATTATACCTGAGGCAATGGAAAAGGCAAGAATCTTCTAGCTAAATCCGTGGAACAAATCCCACAATACTTTCCAGTAACAATTACATATCCATCTTCTACACTTAACATCTTTTCATCATTTCTAAAGATTGTCCAACCTTTATCAATTTCGGGATTATCGGAATTATTTGCTTGATAAGAATATTTTGCTAATTTAAATGTTCCGTCACGATTATATTCGGGTACGGTAAATTCGACCGAAATTATTTTTTCTTCTTCTTCACCATCAATTAAAGATCTTTTGATTATTGGTTCAGATGCGGATACTTTAAAATGAGGCATATTTACAAAAAAATAAATAAGTAAATAATTTTTTTTTGGGGGGTTGGTGAAGAGAGAGAAAAAGAAGCAATAGAATTTTCACACATTTCCACGCCACATAAGTATGCAGATCATCATAATTATAATATAAAATAATGTTTCAAAATAATAATAATAATAATAAATCAATATTAATTTTTACATATGAAAATTATTTGATTCATTAAAAATTATTTTATTATAAATATTGTTCTAAGTCGCTTATATATTTTAGCGTGATCAAATATTAAATCATGTGACCGATTACCATTGGTGCAAAGGTATCGTTTTTTATGCAAAAGTATCATTTTTGATACACTTGTGGTTATTTTTTTGATATACCCCCATTTTGTATTAATAAATATATAATTAATTTTAGGGTAGTATCAAAAAAAGAACCATAGATGTATCAAAAACGATACCTTTGCGTTTTTTATAGATCTAAGTTTTAAGTAACGTGATGCATATAATATACACTGTTCACGTGATAAATAGAATATGAACACCACGTGCTGCAAAAGGTTCATTTTTGATAGACTTATGATTATTTTTTTGATATATCAAGATACGCGTGAAAAAAGTGGTTATTTTTTTGATATGCCTATAATTGTTTATTTATAGACGCATCAAAAAGATGGGGAATCTTAACCTAGACCTGGGGGGTTTAGGTTCTTATCCTAGACCCTCATGTGATATTATGTTAATTACATGGGGTTAGGGTTTGGGTTTGTCAGGGGTAGGATATTTATCACCATGTATCACACCCTTCGAATATTGATTTTTATTAAATATCCTGGGGACTTAGAATTTTTTTACATGCCGAAACCCTATTTGTCACCCAAAATTTCATCACCTACCATCTATCACATGAAAAACACATGTGGTCACCTGCCACATCACAAACCAATAAAATTTCAAAAATCATAGGGGTCTAGAATAATATCCTAAACCGGGGGTCTAGGTTAAGGACGCTCCAAAAAGATAACTATTTTGTCACATGAAAATTTAATATATCAAAAAAATAACCCCTGATCTATCAAAAATGAAACTTTTGCCCACGTGCTCATCGAATAATTAGTTGCGCACGTTACTTAAAGCAGTATTGTACATTTTGTATGTCCCTAGGTTTTTTTACTGTCCCAATGTCCCATGTCCCAATGTCCCTACCCTTATTGGGCTTATAAAGATATATTAAAACTTTATAAATATATGTAAAAATCAATTCTAAATAACTTTAATTAATGACTTAAACTAAGTTTTATAATGGAATTTTTTATAATTTAAAAAATTATTTTTGTCCCAAAATGTCCCAAGATGTCCCATGACAATACTGACTTAAAGTATCAAAAAAATAATGTATCAAAAAAATAACCTTAGGTATATCAAAAAAATAACCATAGATCTATCAAAAACGATACGTTTGCACCATTGGTTTCTAATAATCACATGCCTATTAAAAAACTGTATATGGTATATGGGAATTTTTACTAGCCGATTTATACTGTCCATACCCTTAACTAGCTTTTAAAACTTTATAAATATACGAAAAATAAATTCGGAACGACTTTAATTAATGGCTTAAAGTAGGTTTTTATAATAAAATTTGTGTTATATAATAAAAAATATACCTCGTTTACTATTTGTTCATCCGTGATACTAGACACTGATATTTAAAGCTCCGAATGTTTCAAATTGAACCGGATTTGAATGGTTGGGTAACATTAGAAGAAACTTTATTGATATTTTTTCGGATTTACTATCGGAGTCCAATTTTCCGGGAAAATATCATTATTATGTAATAACCGGATATATCATCCAATTATTATTATCATTACATAAAGTATTTATTTATTTTGAATATTTAAAATGTGGATTTTCTAATAATTTACGAGCTGTATTGATTCCATGTTAATTTTTTAAAAAATGTATAGAAAAAAAAATTATTATTATTTTTTTTTTTATTTTTTATAATAAAGTGAAAATTTAATTTGGTATCTTTATTTTTTACAAGAAAGTTTGATTTTTGCTGTAATCAATTATAGTATCACGGATGTTAGTCCCCGGGATATATATCAGTTATTTAATCGCCGATACCCGTAAATAACTATTACATAAAAATTTCAAATACGTCATTATATGAATTACTTAATATAGTTACGTCCATAAAGTCTGTTATATCTGTAATTTATAACATCTATATTTTCTTGGATAGTCTTTAATGTAAAAAGAACAATCGAAGTCATGACATGTCTAAAACGAATATTATCTTTGAGCGTTTGAGTAAACGCATATTATCTTTGAGCATTTGAGTAAACGCATATTATCTTTTTGCGTTTGAGTTAACACGCAGTGTTATTTAAAGATTGAATACTTTTTGCGTTTGAGTTAATACGCAGTATTGTTTAAAAAGTAAATACTTTTTGTGTTTGAGTTAATACGCAGACATTAAATAAATGATTATTTGTTTTAAAAATATTACCTGAGTATATCAAAAGATAGACATCAATTCCAAAGAATGTTGGGTTGTGACGATGTAAAAGAATAACTCCAAAGGATTCTTTTCCTGGTATTTATTTCATGAATCTATTGTTTTTTTAAAAAAAAATATATACACAAAATAACAATATTTTATTTATTAATGTCATTTTAGAAGCAAGAAATTGAAGTTTCCAATTTAAGATAAATTTTTTAATTTTATAATTATTACTGTTTATAAATAATAATTCGTCATCGTTTACTTATATTCGCATTCCTTACTTCAAAACTGAAGAATGATGACTATAAAAAGCCGAGAGAAATCATGTTTTTCTTGAAGAGTATCGCCAATGAAATATCAGGGAACCGAACATATAAAATATACATAGATTTGTTAATATTAAATCATCAACATATTAAATCAGAATATTAAATAAAAATTCTTTATCATACAACAATGTAATAAAAATACAATAAAATATTTTTGCCATTATTACCTTATTTTTTTTCTAATTTACCACTTTCACATTCTCATAATCTATTTACTTTGTTTATCTCTTCTAAAAATTTTATTTTTTTGCTTTATTTAACCAGTAGATACCTTTTACATAATAGATACTTTTCTAAATTTGGATATCAAGTGATGGATTAATTATTATTAAAACAAAATATCATTGTAATGAAAAACGCAATAGGTGTGAACGATATTTTTCCAGATTTAAAACCTGTATGTAAAATTAGCCAAACGATTTTTTACATATGAAAATTATGAAAATATTTGGAATTTAAAACTAAAAACAGCAAAAGTGATTTTTGTTTTCATTAAAAATTATTTCTATAAGATCATATTTTTGTTTAAAAAAGGAATTTTGTAAAAATTCAATAACACGCCGCGCGCTTTCTTCTTTCAATTGAATTTTTCTTAACAGAAAATGGAATTTTTGCATATAACTTTTAATGGTATTTATAAAGTCATCATAATATCATTGGTGGTCTATGTATCTCGGATAGTCTTTAGTGTAAGTAAAAATGATTATAAATTAACTAAAAAAGAAATTGTAAGAATTAATATAATTTTAATAATTAGAGAGTGAAAGATGTATTCTTTGGCCCACTTGCCAAGGTCCCAGGACCAAAAATCTTAGCACTCAGTAACTTATATATGATCTATCGTCTAATGAAAGGACAAAGGCATGTTTTTTTGATTTTTATATTTTATAATATTATGTTTATTAATATCATTTTACCTATATTATTATTTTATATATTAATTTTTATCTCCAATCTTATTTTATATTAATAGATGGAAATATATACAACTTTATTTGGTCCCTAAATACGGAAAACTTATCAGAGTTGGTAAGATAATAGTTTTTTGCAAGATCTCCCATATAAGATATGATATTTTATTAATAATTTATAATAATTTATAATGATTTGCTAGAATCAAATAAATTACTCTGCTCAGACAAAGATGAAATCAAACGAGTATCTAAAAGTTATAATAATGAATTTGCTTATTTGTATTTTAGATTGTAATCATTTAATCTGTTTTTATATTTATTTATATTTTAATTATATTATATTTAATAGATTTTGATGACTGAAGTGAGTATTCAGAAAATAATGAAAATTCTGTTGTTTAATTATTAATTATTAATTGTCTTTATTTTGGTTATTGATATAGGAATTACCGAAGAGTGAAATTTATGAAATTTTCTGTGTTGATAAAATAACTAGAAAAACATTGTTTTCAACAATGTAATTGTAATTTTACTTTTAATTTGTATTTTATTTTTCGAAATCGAAATGTAACATTTAATTTTTTTTTTTTTTGGTATAACATTATTTATTTTTTAGTGATGTTGCAAGTGGCAAGAAACAGGTAAAGTCTTTATTATAATGGATTACGAGATATAATTGTATTGGTTATTTACATTATAAAATTCGAGAATTTAATTGTTTCACCATGTTTATCATTAGCGTCGTTTACTTTCACAAGGATTTTCAACAAAATACTTAAGTTCCTTAGAACCATCAATGCAAAATTGTGTTAGAGATTTAGTCACAAAGATCGATAAAGATATGATAGAACAAGGAATTGTTATTAATATGGCAGATTTGCTTCGATGTACAGCCTTTGTAAGTTTCATTAAATTTTTTATTAATCTTTTTCTTTAGTTATAATCATTCTATTATTTTATTGTATATTTTTATTTATTAATTTATTGAATTTATTTATAACTAGAACATCATGGGTGATTCCGTATTTGGTAAATCTTTCAAGGCCTTTGATTCAAAATATAATGGTTCAATTAGTATGTTTAAGTTAACATTTTTCGAAACGAGACGAATGCTCCTTGTATGTATTTTATTTTTATTTTATTTTATTTTTTTTTTGAAAATAATTTCATTTCATATTATTTCTTATTAACCGTTTAACTTTATGATGTTAAAATTAAGGTTCACCTTTTACCGATTCTAAAACCAGTTTTAAAACGAGATCAGACCTTTGACAATGTATATTCAAAATTAATTCAATTAATTTATGTTTTCTATTGCTATTAATGATATTTTTATATATCAACTAATAGTATGTAAGGGGAATAATAAATGAGCGAAGGAAGCAGGATACCAAAGGAAATGATTTATTAGATATCATGATCGGTTTGGCTGAAGATAAGGAAAATGCAATGAATGATATTAAAATTCGGGATCAATGCCTTGAATTCTTGTTAGTCAAAAATTATTAGCATTAAAGGTTTGTTGAATTTTATTAAATTTATTAATTTTTTTATCTATTACTTTAAAATATAGATTTACAGCGGACTCAACTGGTTTTGTCACTATGATGACACTAATATTATTGGTAAATCATCCTGAAAAAATGCAAAAAGTTATCAAAGAGCTTGATGAAGCATTTGTTGATCTAGGACCAGATGATCTTCCAACACATGATAAATTAAGAAAATTGCCTTATTTTAATGCTGTAATTATGGAAAGTGTGAGGATTTATCCTCCTTCTATGGGTAACCACTCCACTAATATATTAATATTAAAGTTTTATTTAAAGGAAATAATAATAATAATGAAAACCAATTATTTCTTATATCTAACAAAATACATATTTATTATTATTTAGCTTTTGGTAAGAAATTTTTTTTATATTATAATTTGATAATATATTATATATATATCATAAAATTAACAAAATTATCTTTTTTTTTAATATATATTCGTAGGACCATCAAAAACAGCCACTAAAGATATGGTAATTTGTGGATACTTTGTTCCTAAGGGAGTGAGTAATTTCAATATAATATTGTTTTATCCCTAAAAAAACAGTTACAGATAATAATATGTAAATTCTTTACTTTCGTCAAAAAATAGACTCCAATTATTTGCAACATTTATGCGGTACATCATTCCAAAGAATATTGGGGTGATGATGTAGAAGAGTACAAACCTGAAAGATGGTTGGAATCCGAAAAATTACCAAAGGACGCTTATCTTCCATTTTCTTTTGGTATTTATTTCACACACATATATATGTATATATATATTTTTTTTTTAAAAAAAAAATTGCATATTAACAATATTTATTAATGTCATTTTAGGATCAAGAAATTGTATCGGAATGAAGTAAGTTTCCAATTCAAGATAAATTTTTAATTTCGTAATTATTACTGTATATAATTAATAATTTATCGTCGTATACTTATATTTGCATATTTTTACACCAAAGTTTTGCATGGCAAGAATTGCGCTTAATTCTTGGTACATTAATTTTTCGATATAATTTTGAAGATGTTCCAAATCAGAAATTGGAAATCACTCAGGCTGTTGTTACAAAACTGAAGAGTGATGAATATAAACTTAAAGTTGCCAAGAAATCATTATCTAATTAGGGAGTAGTTTTATATTTATAAAAAGTCTTTCAAATTGCTCTAATTTTTTCTGATGTCAATTTTATTCTTAATATTATTGATTTGAAAAATACCCATCAATAATGAGAATGTGAACCATAATGTAGCTCTTTTACAATTTTTTTACCTGTGTTGAGGGGGAAATGATTCAGAGACATATTAATAGTTTTATTCCAGATTTTAATATATAATTATATTGTGATGCAAATCAATAACGGAATTAATATATGACCAATCAAATTTTCTGTGATCAAATTTTTTTACGTCAATCAAATGACAAAAACCAAGCTCTTGGAACTCGTATTGGCTGCAGAAAATGTTTGTTTGTACAAAAACTTTATGCGATTCAGATCAAACATACATGACATTTACATTTAGTAATCTTAACTAAATTCAAATTTTACATGTTCCCAGTTTCTATTTGAAATATTCTTTTGAATCTTTTTCTTTAAGGATCATGTGTTGCAGATCTTATTCTATTTTATCTGTAAATGATACTAGGAACACCTTAGTAGAAAATTGCTCTCTGTTGTGTAAAATAGAAATAGAAATCTGGATACTCAAGCTTAATTATAATTATTATTTTAATGCAATTGTCTTTGTACGGTAATATCTCAATGAAGATATTAAAATTATTAATGAAATAAAAATAAAAATAAAAATAAAAATAAAAATAAAAATAAAAATAAAAATCTACTGCACTAAGGTGACACGTGATCTTTGCATTAAGTTTCAACTTTGTATAGGCCATACTATTTGTTTATAATAATAACTCTGTAAAAATAACAAAATAATAATAAAAAAGTTTATTACGAAATGTTGAGCTTAAGTCATGATCCATTTGATTTTGGGGCAAATTTCAAGTTGTAATGATGATGATAAGATGACGAAATTAGTTTGATATTTCACCAAACACTGATGTTTGTTTTCTTTTATATATGTACGTAGATACCATATTTAAATAATATCGAGAAAAGCAATTGTACTATGTAATTATTAAAGTATTCTTTTGTTTAGAATGTACTGATATATATTCTTATTGTATAATTATTATTCTGGGTCTCGGGTTAAGGAATTAATGATAGTATTTTTATTACTAGGTTTTTAGAGAATAATGATATTAGGTAATAGGAATGGAAAATGGCTAAACGCTGGTAAGTTACATTTGGAAATTTGTCCCGAAAGGCTCATTAGTGTTTCGTTTTCGAATTTATATTCATTTCTATTTTTAATTCGCACAATACATAAAATCAATAATACAGTTAACGCATAAATTTTTTTGATAACATACAAATAGTTCAGATATAAAATTTCATAATAATACTTATATTGTAATGATATTGAGATTTTTTCAAAATGTCTTCAGCACTATGGATAAAGAAAAATAAATATCCTTAAGCAACTAAATTAAGTATTAAATAGGTATCAAACTTCTTAATATCAATTTTCGCTCGGTTATCCTGTAAATACTTTGAAAAATAGATTTATTAGTAAATAAATAGTTTACTATGTAGAAACGATGTATTTCCAATTTTATATCGAATAACGTGATACTGCAAAATGATAAATTTTAGATATCTCATAAAAAGTTAATAAAAACATTTTATCAAAATCTTGTGGATCTTTTATGACATTTATTATAATATTTTGGGGGTCCTATAAACAAAGAGTATAAGTTGAATTTAAAGCATTTCTATTTAAATTTCAAATAGAAACTTTTCTCTATCAGATTTTTGGTTATGTGTTGGTTATAATATATCTATCATGTGCGGCAGCAGATCTTATCTAAGGGATCTGCGGTTGTTTTTGTAAATATACTTGTATCATCCTACAACTATTAAATAGTTTATATAAATTGACACCAACTTTAATTAATGGCTCAAAATAGTTTTTTTAAATAAAATTTGAGTTATTTAATTTTCAGTAGTTCCCCCTAGAAGCGATTACCTAATAGAATATACTACGAGGCTGAATGTGCTATCAATTTGGGAATTCAGGTAACAACACTGATTTTTGTTTTCTTTTATATACATATGTAATTATTAAAGGTGAGTATTCTTTGGTTTAGAATGTACCGATATATGTTCGTATTGCAGCATAATTATTACTCTGGGTCTCGGGTTAAGGAATTGACAAGTATTTTTATTACTAGGGTTAGTTCAAGTTTTTAGAAGATAATGATATTATATAATAAATAGGGCAGGATAATGGAAAAATGGTGAACGAGTTCTAACCACTAAAGATACATTTATCCCGAAAGACTCATTAGTGTTTTGTTTTTGAATTCATTTATTTCTATTTTAATTCGCATAATACATAAAAACAATCATCATTATAAAAATGGTGTACAAATAAACAATGAATTGCTGGATTTTTTTATATAAAGTGCCTAAATTTTCTTTTCATATTTAATTCTTAAAACAAATTTGAAAAGTTTTTTTTTTTGGTTTCTGACAATAATGAATCACAAAACTTTTAATCTATTCCTGTTCTTCTTTCGAGTTTGGCTATTATCATTGACGCAAATAAACCTAAAACTTGCACAATAACTAAAACAAAATCCAAAATAGTGACTAAGTCCTGTGGTACTCTTTTCCCTCAAGAAACCCATAGCTGTTGGTGTTCAAGAAAGCGAAACACGAGAACTGCAAAAGTTGCAAAAAAACAAAAATTGTCACTTGTACACCTACTACTACCGAAACCATTCGTCCTCCTATTCTCACTCCCAAGAAAAAATGCTGTAACGAGGGAGGAGCAGGGCAAAATAATATTTTCAATCGAGCTAGTTCAGTAAGTTGGGTTTATGTCCCCAGAATATAACTACTGTAGACTGTTGTAAATATTGTTTTGATAATCCCAGTTGTTATTTTTGGCGCATGGCTTTTACTCCATTTTATGAATGTGCTCTTTTTACTTGGAATCAAGTCTGTACTAATTTTACGCTTAATACTATTCCATCATGGAAAGTCGGCATGATTGGGTGTGATAAATTTAGAGTTAGAGCAGTACCAGAATAGAGTTTATTTTATTACAACGGAACTTATTCCTATACTCCGTAAACTCTCTTAATCATAAATTTACCAATATTTGTATTAGAACAAAATTTTTTAATAGCAAATTTAGAAATTCTTATAATATCCTTCCAGACCAAAATAACAATAACTTTGCGAGCAGATCAATAACGTAATTATTCCCATGTTTTTATATTTTTATTTACCTGTCATACATATACAATATCTGATATAAAAATATCCCAAAGCAATATTCGATAAAAATAAAAAATTTGGTAAAAACCATTTGAAGAGATCAATGAATTCTCTTCATTCAAAAAAGGAAGTTACAATTAAAAGTGCTATTTTTTTACAAATGTTTATATTAAATGTCGTGTGAAAGGTGCATTAAATGAGAACAATTATGTATTTCTGAATTTACAAAGTTCAATAAGACTCAGAATGCTACAATGACTCTTGTATTACTTATTTGTACGAAAGTGGAAATATTGGTTTGAAAAAAAACTCATTATTAGAAAATGGAATAAACATAACGTACAATTTTGCCTGTATTATTGAGTGCTGCATTTGTTAATAATACAAAATAAGATATTATTAAAATTTCACGAAAAAAAGATATAAACTATTTTGAAAAAAAAATAATTTTCTCTGTAGATTTAGAATACAGTAGTGTCATTCTTTCAAGGATCATGGCAGTTTCGGCGGTTAGTGATAACTATTAGAGTAATTGTTTTTAACAAATAGCAGGCACTATACTTGTGTAACTGCATCATGGCACAATTTTCTATTTATTTGTATTTTAATTCGCACAATACATAAATAAAAAATAAAAAAAATATGCAAAAATGTTTTAAAAAATTTATCATTGTAAATATGCTGTGTAAAGTTGGTACGAACGAACGGTCAATGAACAATGAATTGCTGGATTTTTTTTTTATATAAGGTGCCTAAATTTTCTTTATTCATGTTCAATTTTCCATATTTATTATTAAAACAAATTTAGGAAGTTTTTTTTTTTAATTTCTGACAATAATGAATCACAAAACTTTTAATCTATTCCTGATCGTTCTTCTTTCAAGTTTGGCTATTATCGTTGACGCGAATAAACCTAAAACTTGCACAACGACTAAAACAAAATCCCAAACAGTGACTTTCACTAAATCCTGTGGTACTCTTCTCCCTCAAAATACCCATGGCTGTTGGTGTCCAAAGAGAGCGAATCACGAGAACTGCAAAGGTTGCAAAAAAACAAAAACTGTAACTTGTACACCTACTACTACCAAAACCATTTGTCCTCCTACTCTCACTCCCAAAGAACAATGCTGCAACGAGGGAGGAACGGGGCAAAACAATATTGACTTTGTACTTCGAAACCCTATTCCTGCTCCTCCTTGTCCTAATATAATTTCTTCTGCTGTGGAGTGTTGTAAATGTTGTTTTGAAAGTCCCAGTTGTAATTTTTGGTATTATGTTAGTTCAGCTAATGCTTGTGCCCTATGGTCTTGGAATCAAGACTGTGGTAATTATACACTTAACCCTGATAAATCATTGATAACCGGCTTAATTGGGTGCGGTAAATGTCCGGTGTAGATTTTATTTTATAGCGGAACTTATTCCCATACCATACTCTGAGACCTATATTGCAAACCTCTAATCATAAATTTACCAATATTTGTGTTAGAACAAATTTTTTAATAGTAGATTTAGAATTTCTTGAATTTCTTACAACACCCCTCCAGACCAAATAATAATAATTTTGCAAGCAGATTAATAACATATTTCACAATTTTCTAAATTTCGTTCGCTTTGTAAATCTTATTAATTATTCACATTTTATATTTTTATTTTTACACACTGATATATATGAAAAATATTCCAAAGCAATATTCGATAAAAATAAAAAATTTTGTAAAAACTATTTGAAGAAACCTTTATTAACAATGAAATAATAGTTTCGTTTTATTGTAAATTTATAAATACTCATAGAATGCTCTTAAAATGACTCTTTGTATTACATATTTGTATGAAAGTGGGAAAAAAATGTTGGTTTGAAAACTCATGATTAGAAAATGAAAAATAAACCATAATGTAACTCTTTTACAATTTTATCTGTGCCAACTAAAATAACTGAGTATTTGGCATGTTATTGAGGGCTGTATTTGTGAATAATACAAAATAAGATAATAACTATAAAAAAAGTTTTTTTATTGAATCGTGAAATTTTAATAAAGATATAAACTATTTTGAAAAAAAAAAAAAATTTCTCTATAGGTTTAGATTCAGTAGTGCCATTCTTTCGAGGATCATTATTTCATGGCTTCAGTTTCGGCGGTTATTGATCGCTATTAGTAATTATTTTTAACAAATTTGGGATTTTTTTTTTAATTTCTGACAATAAAACTTTTAGTCTATTTCTGATCGTTCTTCTTTTAAGTTTGGCTATTATCGTTGACGCCGCGAATAAACCTAAAACTTGCACAATAACTGAAAAAAATCCCGAACAGTGACTTTCATTAAGTCCTGTGGTACTCTTCTCCCTTAAGAAACCAATGGCTAGGTTCCGCAAAAAATATCCAAATCCGCGATTCTACTGTTACGGGTCTTAAGTTTTCAGTTCACGGATTGGTTCAAATCCAAAAAAAAATAAGATCCGACGGATTGGATGGATTCGGATTGATTCGATGGATTCAATGGATTCTAAAAAGAGGGAGAGGGAAAAAAAATAGAAAAAGAGGGGGGAGAAAAAATAGAAAAAGAGGGGAGAAAAAAACTTTTTTAACCTGAATTCATGAAAATTTTTTTTAAAAAAAAATTCAAATATTTATGAATATTTTTGAATATTTATAAATATTTCCGTGGATTCGGTTCTTAAAAGTTGGATCCGTATATGACGAATCCGAATCCGGATTTTTTAAAAAAATGTCGGATTGGATCCGAATATAGATAAAATCCGATCCGATCTGACTTTGCGGAACCCTACCAATGGCGATTGGTGTCCAAAGAAAGCGAAACACGAGAACTGCAAAGATTACCAAACAACAGAAACTGTCACTTGTACACCTACTACTACTCCCAAGGAAGAATGCTGCAACGAAGGAGGAACAGGGCAAACCAATATTGACCATCTAACTGGTGGTCTTGCATCTTTGCCTATATGTCCTACTTCAACTAATGTTGTGGACTGTTGCAAATGTTGTTTTGATAATTCCAGTTGTGATCTTTGAGATCTAAATGTAGTCTTTTTTCTTGGACTGTTAGCTGTGGCTGTGGCAATTATACACTTAACCCTTATGAAATATTGAGAGCTGGCTTAATTGGTTGTGATAAATGTAGAGCTAATGCAGTATAGAGTTTATTTTATTATAAATTTACCAATACACAAAAATTTTTAATAGCAAATTCAGAATTTCTTATAATATCCTTCCGGACCAAAATAAAAATAACTTTGCAAGTAGATTAATAACATCACTTTTCTTAAATTATGTTCGTCATGTAAATCTTGTTGTATATGTGTCTGATAAATAAAATATAAAAATATGTGACTAGAATAACATATTTATTATTTTTCTTAAAAAAATCCCGATAAAATAAAAAAGCTATTCGAGAAAATAATATCCAATGAATTACGTTATGCCAAAAAAGGAAGTTACAAGTTTTTTTTTGAATTTCTACTAATTTATAGCCTAATTACATAATTACATTAACCATGTGATAGATTATTTCTGTACAAATGTTCATATTAAATGACGTGTGACAGTATATTAATGAGAACAATAAAATAATTTTGTTTATTTATATTATTGAACTTTGTATTTGTATATATTTGGAAATATAAATATTTAGAATGCATCCTGCTTGTATAGAGTTTAAAAATATTTGAAATGAATTTTACAATGACTTTTGTATTACATATTAAAAAAAAATGTTGGTTTGAAAACTCATGATTAGAAAATGGGAGAATAAACCATAATGTAACTCTTCTACAATTTTACTTGTGTTGTTGAGGGCTGAATTTGTGAATAATACAAAATAAGATATGAGAATAATAACTATAACTAGGAAACGGGAACCGTTGTTAGTCTGGAGCATAAAGTGAAGCGCGCGAATATAATTTCATTAATTATTAATTAATTAATAATGACTCATCTGATTAATCAATAAATTTTTAGATTGATAATGATTTGATAATCATGAAAATTTGTTTTTATTTTTATTTTTCAAAACGTGGCGCTTACGTAGCGCGGCGTTACAACCGGAAATCCTCATGTGAGCTCATGTGATACCAATTTTCAACCTTAGTGCGTAAAAGTATAATGTCCTACGCTTACGCTCCAGACAATAAAGTTTATTATTAAAATTTCACGATTTGATAAAAAAAAGATATAAACTATTTTGAAAAAAAAATAATTTTCTCTGTAGATTTAGATACAGTAGTGCCATTCTTTCATGACTTCATGGCTTCAGTTTCGGTCACTATTAGAGTAATTGTTTTTAACAAATAGAAGGCACTATACTTGTGCAACTGTATCATGGCATTTTTTGTCGCACCCTCATTCTTAACTAGTTGTAAAATTCAATTGTGAACAACTTTAATATTACATAAACAAAAAAAAATCATGCAATTAATGCATAAATGTTTTAAAAAAATTTATCATTGTAAAAATGTTGTGTTAGGTTAGTACGAATGAACAGTCAATGAACAATGAATTGTTGGATTTTTTTATATAAGGTGCCTAAATTTTCTTTGTTCACTCTCAATTTTCCATATTTTATTCTTAAAACAAATTTGGGAAGTTTTTTTTTTTTAATTTCTGACAATAATGAATCACAAAACTTTTAATTTATTCCTGATCGTTCTTCTTTCAAGTTTGGCTATTATCGTTGACGCGAATAAACCTAAAACTTGCACAACGACTAAAACAAAATCCCAAACAGTGACTTTCACTAAGTCCTGTGGTACTTTTCTCCCTCAAAAAACCCATGGCGATTGGTGTCCAAAGAAAGCGAAACAGGAGAACTGCAAAGATTACCAAACAACAGAAACTGTCACTTGTACACCTACTACTACTACCACAATCATTTGCTCTCCTAGTCTCATTTCCAAGGAAGCATGCTGCAACGAGGGAGGAGTGGGGCAAAACAATCTTGGACCTTTATTCATAGCTCCGATAGTTGTGACTATACTTCGTGACAATGTTACTACTGCTGTGGGCTGTTGTAAATATTGTTTTGATAATCCCCTTTGTGATTTTTGGCGCATAGCTTTTTCTATTTCATTTCATGAATGTGTTCTTTATACTTGGAATCAAATCTGTACTAATTTTACGCTTAATCAAATTCCAACATGGAATGTCGGCATGATTGGGTGTGATAAATGTAGAGCTAGAGCAGTACCAGAATAGAGTTTATTTTATTACAACGAAACCTATTCCTATACTCCGTAAACCCTCTTAATCATAAATTTACCAATATTTGTATTAGAACAAAATTTTTTAATAGCAAATTTAGAAATTCTTATAATATCCTTCCAGACAAAAATAACAATAACTTTGCAAGCAGATCAATAACGTATTCCACTTTTCTTAAATTATGCTCGCCATGTAAATCTCGTTGTATAATATATTTATTATTAAATCCTGATGATAAAAATAAAAAATTTGGTTAATATCCAATGAATTACGTCATGCCAAAAAAGGAAGTTACAACTACAAGTTTTTTTTGAATTTCTACGGCTTGTTTACCTAATTATATTAACCACATTTGTGATGTGATAGATTATCTCAGTAATTAAATGATGAACTATCATTGTTTTATTTTATATTATTGAACTCGTATTTGTATATTTACAATGACTCTTGTATTACATATTTGTATGAAAGTGGAAAAAAATTAGTAACACACCACACTAATATTACAGTTACAGAAAATGGAATTTTTGCACATGACTTTGATGATATTTTATAATATCATTGGTAGTCTATGTTTCTCGTGAGTATCAAGAATTAATAGAATTTTAAAAATTAGAGTTCAAAATGTGCATTTTTGGCTCACTTACCAAAGTTCCGGGACCAAAACTCATAGCACTCAGTAAGATCTATATGATCTTTCTCCTTTGATAAAAGACAAAGGTATGTTTATAAGCAAAATGATTTTTATTTTTATTTTTGTATTTTATCATTGTGATTAATATAAAGAAAAAAAAGAAAAAAAATGCAAATACTTATATTAGAATTCTAGAAACCCACCTTTTACCCTTTTATAATACAGCTCATGAGTTGATAGGCGGGAAACTGGCTTTTCAGCATGATAATTCTCCAATTCATACTGCAAAAAAACCGCAAAATGGTTTGAGACAAAAAAAAAAAAAAATTAAAAGTATGGACTGGCCAGCAAACTCTCTGACCTTAACCCTATAGAAAAAATCTAGAAATTGTTAAAGGACAATATCCGGAAACATAAAATTTTCCAAAAACTGTAGATAAGCTTAAGACTGCTTTGAGTGAGGAGTGGTCAAAATTTGATGTATCAATTCTTAAGAAGGTTATGGACACAGTGCACAAAGNTAATATCATTGGTAGTCTATGTTTCTCGTGAGTATCAAGAATTAATAGAATTTTAAAAATTAGAGTTCAAAATGTGCATTTTTGGCTCACTTACCAAAGTTCCGGGACCAAAACTCATAGCACTCAGTAAGATCTATATGATCTTTCTCCTTTGATAAAAGACAAAGGTATGTTTATAAGCAAAATGATTTTTATTTTTATTTTTGTATTTTATCATTGTGATTAATATAAAGAAAAAAAAGAAAAAAAATGCAAATACTTATATTAGAATTCTAGAAACCCACCTTTTACCCTTTTATAATACAGCTCATGAGTTGATAGGCGGGAAACTGGCTTTTCAGCATGATAATTCTCCAATTCATACTGCAAAAAAACCGCAAAATGGTTTGAGACAAAAAAAAAAAAAAATTAAAAGTATGGACTGGCCAGCAAACTCTCTGACCTTAACCCTATAGAAAAAATCTAGAAATTGTTAAAGGACAATATCCGGAAACATAAAATTTTCCAAAAACTGTAGATAAGCTTAAGACTGCTTTGAGTGAGGAGTGGTCAAAATTTGATGTATCAATTCTTAAGAAGGTTATGGACACAGTGCACAAAGAATTGAAGCAAGCATTGGCACGAAATGACAAGTAGCCATTGGAGTAAAGGATCAGTGAAAATAGAATGACGAAATCCTGGATGACATTGCATTTTAAAATTTCAAACTAAATTTCCTTTCCTATTTTTTTCCTATTGAGCTGGTACTAAATAATGTAATAATAAAGTGATCACTAAACATTTATCGACGACGATTATTTTTGTTATTTTTTATTATATTTATCAAAATAATTCTGCCCCATATTCGACGAAAAAAAATATCAATTTAATCATAAATACTAAGGCAGGATAAGGATTTTAAAAAAAGAAATTTACGGAAATAATTTTTTTTTACAAAAATCGATTACGTAGTAAGAAATCGACTAACTTGATTATATTTTATGCAAGTGGTTAATCCATTTGTTGACTAATTTTGGTATCACACAAAAATAATATAACAAATATTGATAAATTTGGAAAATTGTTTCACCTAACTTTAATATTTGATTTTTGCAAATACGTACTGTAAATAAATTTGAAACATAGGTAACGGTAACATAGATAACATAGGTAATATAGGTAACATAGGTAACATAGGTAACATAGGTAACATAGGTAACATAGGTATTACATTAAATATGTACCTCACTTTAATAAATAAATCAAAATAAATAAATTCGACAGCCGTTGTATTTATAAAAAATTTACCATGTCTAACGAAAGCAATATTAATTATTCAATCCCTCCAATGGACGACACATTTCAGTTCCAACTTTCTTTTGATTCTGGAACACCTCTTTATCATGAACAAGATGTGATAACTGAAACTACTTCATCCCTTATTATTGAACATGATACAGCTACTCAAACTATGCCCTCTATTATTCATGAACAAGAAGTTCAAATTGAATCCAGTACTTCTAATGCACATGTAAAAAGTAAAGTTTGGGATTATTTTACTAAGCCATATGGTCCACCCAAAAGTCGCAAAACAAAATGTCATGAATGTAAAATTGAATTTTCATATCATGGTTCACCTTCTTCATTAAAATACCATTTGAAGAATAAACATAAAATTGACATATCCACTAATTTAAGTCAAGTGAAAAGACAATCACAACAAATTCCAAGTCAACAATTAAATAATTCTTCTGATTCTGAACCCGAGAGTGAAAATAGTTTATCACAATATAGTACCACTTCTCTTGCAAATAATAAAAGTAAAGTTTGGGATTATTTTACTAAGCCATATGGACTACCCCAAAGTCGTAAAACAAAATGCCTTAAATGTGAAATGGAATTTTCATATAATGGTTTACCTTCTTCATTGAAATATCATTTAATTCACAGGCATAATATTGATATGTCTAATAATTCGGGTCATATGAATAAAAATCAAAATCAACCTTTGAATTTACAATTACAAAACTTAGAACAACAAAATGCAGATCTATTAACTGCTAAAGAAGGTTTTTTTACTGTTTTGAATAAACTATTAAAAATTAATAGAAACGATAAAGATAATAAAGATGCATTAATGATTCGAGGACAATTTTATAAAAAAATGGGTATGTATGAGGAATCTATTGCAGATTTAAATAAAGTTTTAGAAATTGAACCTAATAATGTAAAAGTGTTGATAAGTAAGGGAAAAACTTGTAGGAAAATAGGCAAATATGAAGAATCTATTGCAGATTTTAATAGAGCTTTAGAAATTGAACCTAATAATACAAATGCATTAAAATGGAGGGGAGAAGTTTATGAAGAGGTGCGCAGATGTGAGAAATCTGTTGCGGATTTAAGTGAATCTTTAAAAATTGGACCCAATATACCTAATATTGTGTATGCATTGATGAAGAGGGGAGATGCTTATTCCGGGATAGGAAAATATGAAGAATCTATTGCAAATTATAGTAGAGCTTTAGAAATTGAACCTAATGATATAGGTGCATTGATATCCAGGGGATTGGCTTTTCTCAATATGAAAAAATATAAAGAATCTATAGCGGATTTGAGTAGAATTTTAGAAATTAAACCTGATGATGTAGTTGTGTTATTAGGCAGAGGAAAAGTTTATGAAAAAATGGGCAGATATGAAGAATCTATTGCGGATTTTAATAGAGCTTTAGAAATTGAACCTAATAATGTAAAAGCGTTGATAACTAGAGGAGAAGCCTATAGCACAATAGGCAAATATAAGGAATCTATTGCAAGTTTTAATAGAGCTTTAGAAATTGAACCTAATAATATGGATGCATTAAAATATAGGGAAGAAGTTTATAAAGGAATATGCAAATATAAAGAATCTATTGCAGATTTAAGCGGATTTTTGGAAATTGAACCCAATATTGTGTATGAGTTGATAAAGAGAGGAGATACTTATTTTGGGACAGACATGTATGAAGAATCAATTGCAAGTGTTAATAGAGCTTTAGAAATCGAACCTAATAATGTAGAAGCATTGATAGTCAGGGGAATGGCTTTTTTTCAAAACGGAAAAATATGAAGAATCTATTGTAGATTTAAGTAGAGCTTTAGAAATTAAACCTGATGATGTAGATGTGTTATTAGGTAGAGGAATAACTTATGAAAAAATGGGCAGATATGAAGAATCTATTACAGATTTTAGTAAAGCTTTAGAAATTGGACCTGATGCTGTAAATGTGTTGTTAGGTAGAGGAAAAACTTATGAACAAATGGGCAGATATGATGAATCTATTACAGATTTTAATAGAGCTTTAGAAATTGAACCTAATAATGTAAATATATTGAGCACCAGGGGGTTATCATATTTCAGAATGGGAAAATATGAAGAATCTATTGCAGATTTAAGTAAAGCTTTAGAAATTAAACCTGATGATGTTGAAATGTTATTAGGTAGAGGAAAAAATTATTTAAAAATGGGCAGATATGATGAATCTATTGCTAATTTAAATAGAGCTTTAGAAATTGAACCTAATAATGAAAATGTGTTGGTAACTAGAGGAGATGTTTATTGTATAATAGGAAAATATAAGGAATCTATTGCAGATTTAAGTAGAGCTTTAGAAATTGAACATGAAAAGTAAATGCTTTAAAAACTAGGAAAAATGCTTATTATATAATAGAGAGTCTATTGAAAATTTAAATAGAGTTATAGAAATTGAACCTAATAACGTATAAGTGTTAATAAGGCTTATTTCAGAATGGCAAAATATAAATATTCTATTTCAGATTTTAATAGAACTATAGAAATTGAACCTGATAAGAAACTTATATATTGCTGATTCCCAGAAATTTAAATTTTATTGATATGAAGTTAATTATCAAATGTAAATTATTTCTTGTAGACTAAAATATGAGAAAGAATTTATTTAAGTTATAATAATATTAGCCTAGTGATAATTTTATATTTATTTTCACGTATTATATAATGTACTGATAAGCAGTATTTTAAATCTATTATATTTATTGAATAAAATATTATTTTCATTTAAAATCAAATTCTTTGATTGAATTAAATTAATATCTCAGAAAATACAAGACTTTCTTTATCAGTTTATTATATAAGAATTGATTAAAGAAAATTATCGATCTATTCTGATAATTGCTGCATTAACGTAAATAAACAAAAAATTAGGTTTAAATACTTTTGTGAAACCTATAAAATATATTTTATTTATACATATCTTTCTTTAATTCATGAAATATTTATATTGAAGTATTTGACCTGAATACTTATTATACTAAATTACACATTCGTATTGACAAAAAATGAATCAATACAAGCATATTACTTATCACATTAATTGTCACATTAATTATTATTCAAGGTCAGCAATAAGTTGGACTAAGTTCATGTAAAGATAAATTCGATGGATTCTGGAGTTGGAATATGATACCAATTATTATGAAACAAGAAAGTATAAAATAGAAGCTGGGAATTCAATATTATCAAATCAATATTTTGTCAAACCATGTTGACAATAAGAATATCATTTGCTTAAAAAAAAGATGTCAATTTTCTTATTTTTTTTAAAAATTTTTATTGATTTTTTTTTAACTTTAAATACCTAAACCACCTTAGAAATGGTTCTGAAACAATAAAATGGAAGATGGTTTAAATTCAATTAATTTATTTAATGGTTTATATATTTACTTTATTAAATTAATCCACTTTTTTATTTATTTAATACAATTACTAATTTTATCATTAAATTTTTTTTAGCATGTAATGACGATGAACGAACGCATCTAATATATCCGATAGTGATATTTTATTCTTTTAATTACACATATTTTTTTTACAAAATTTGCATTGCTTACTATTTCTTTTACTCTAGGTAATATAGCCGGCGAAATTAGCAGACTTAATTAATATTAAAAGATCAAATAGGGACCAAAAATCTTCCAAGATATCTGCACATTTAAGCTGAAAAGGTGAGTAAAATATATTTAAAAAATAAAATAAGGATTAAATTTTATTAAAATTTCTTTAATTTAGGAGGAAGAATAGTACGAATAAAGCATAATATATGTAAATAAATAGATAATCAGAACTCTATAAATCAAAATAATATTTTATGATGAACATTATTTATTATTATTATAGGGTAATTTAAATATCTTAAAATATACTAAATGTATTTCCAAATCAATGAATAAATTTGGATTTGATTTTTACGATTAATCAAATAAATAAAAAAAAATCATTTGATTTTTACGATTAAATAAATAAATAAATTCAACAGCAGCCATATTTTATGAAAAAAATTTAACATGTCTAACAAAAGCAGTCTTAATTATTCCTCTCCAATAGATGACGCTTTACAATCTCAATTTTCTTTTGATTCTGGAATATCTCTTCATCATGAACAAGATATAATAACTAGAGAAATGATAAAGGTAATTAAGATGCATTAATAATTCGAGGAAAATTTTACCAAAAAAATGGGCATGTATGAAGAATCTATTACAGATTTTAATAGAATGTTAGAAATTGAATTTAATAATGTTGATAGTTTTAAAAATTTTTTGTTGTAATTAGAAAAATCAAATAAGTAGCATTTTTTATCTATATATATATTTTTATATATTTATCTTTAAATATTTATTAAATATAAAATCCTTCTTTATTAAGGCAAAATAAAAAATTTAGAAGTTAAATCCGATCCCGTGATTTTTTTTGATTTTTTATTGATATTCCATCACATCAAAACAGAACTTGAGAACACAAAAAAGGATCAGCTAATATCCATCTGATTATTTGTTCACTAGCATCATAGGATTTTTTAGGGACTGTTGTTGATCATAAAATGGCTTTTATATTCTTTAATTTGGCTGCCAATGAAATAATTGATATGAAGAATACCTCATCGAATCTTTTAATAAGAAAATTTTACAACATTAACAAAGAAATGGGGAATATTTATCTTGCACATATGTACTTAGATGGTATATATATTGAGAAAGATTTGAAAAACGGATTTCAAATCTACTCTAAAGTTTCCCATATAGCTTTAAATTGCATGGCATATTGTTATGAGGATGGGTTCGGTGTTGAAAAACATGAAAAAAAAGCATTAGGATTATATTTAAAATGTGCAGAGGACGGAAATCTTATAGCGCAATAGGAATAGCAATAGATGAAACTAAAGGATTTCGATTGTGAGATCTGCTCGTGCTGGAAATATTATAATGTCGGGTGTATGAACAAAAAGGCTGCTGAAAAAGGATATGAATTATTAGAAAACATACATTTCTGATTAGAAATATGTAATTTATTTTTTAAACGTTCGTCGTAATTGACTTTTACGGTAAAAATAATTTTATATCATTGTGTTAATTAAATAAGAAATGTAATAGTATTAATTAATCTTTTTTTTTTTTTAAAAAAAATGAATTGGTCTTCTAAATGAAATATGAAAACTTAGCCTGGGTGGTTTTTTAATAACACATAAAATAATCTGCGAATATTTATAATTTAAGCTTATAAATAGTCTTAATAAAAACGAGTTCCTTTTCTAAAGATGACAACATTAAATTTATAGATATTGAAATTTATTGTAACGAAAGAATAAAATAAATTTTTGCTTTATAATAAAAGTAAAATTTGATTTATGCGTTTTCAAAGTTAAATGATGTTTCAAGCCAAGTTTCTATAAGATCGAAATTTTCGCCCTTAATTATAGGTTGAAAGGCTAAAAGAAGCTAAATTATGTCCGACAAATTATAGGTGATAAAGTTATTTTATAATGCAGAATTTTTATTCATTTATATTATGATTTTTTTTTAAACGACAAGTGTTCATTTATTATACTCTCTTACTGATTATTCCGTCCACGTGAATTTTTCCAATAATAGAAGAGAGGGAGGAAATAGTGGTGAAAATAAGAATAGAGTAGGAGGCAGGAGGCTAGCATGGATTTCTAATTTATTCACATTCACACCTCTATCATTTTTCACTGCAGTCGTTTTTTCTAATTTCATAAATCTTTTATCGATAACTTGTTTATTATAAGAATCGACGTTTTGTTTTAATGATTCTTTCAATACCTTCTCTATGCTCAGATAATTTCATCTGTCCTTTAAATTTGTTAATTTCAATACCTTTTTTACCTTGAACTTCTGTTGGATGGTTTTTTCTAGCATTTATATTCTTTTTTTATTTTTATAAATTTAATAATAATAAAAATAATCAGAAAAAATTTATTCATTTAGAAAATGAGATACCTCCAAGGAGGTATCTATCCATAATAGTAGCATCAACTGATAAATCGCTATTTCTATCCAAGGTTTTCTTTGATTTTATCAAAATTGACTCTATCACATTTTTTACCCTACAATTGTATTTATTAAATAATTTTCTTTAACATTGGCAACTTCAACTTCGAAGCATTAGGAAGGAACTTCCATTTGTTCATGTGATTTACTACTTTCAGAATTCATTTAAAATCTTAATTAAATTCGTTTGTGGTGTGGTTTTAATATTGTGAGATGTGGCTTGCTAATCATTGCACGCACGCCTTGAAGAAATTCTACAAAAAGTTAAATATTAAATAATTTATAGTAAGATCAGTTAAACATTTACTTGGTGAAGAAATTCACAGCACATTTAAGCCTTTGTGTCTGGCAATTTATTAAGTTGATAAATTCATTCGGTGCAAGTTGCCGTTGCTTATTTTTTTTTTTATATTAAATCTTCAATTATTTATATGTATTACAATAAAATATTCATATATTATTATAATTACATATATTTTAAAATCATAGTCTAAAAATAACCTTTAGCCTGAAATTNCCTACAATTGTATTTATTAAATAATTTTCTTTAACATTGGCAACTTCAACTTCGAAGCATTAGGAAGGAACTTCCATTTGTTCATGTGATTTACTACTTTCAGAATTCATTTAAAATCTTAATTAAATTCGTTTGTGGTGTGGTTTTAATATTGTGAGATGTGGCTTGCTAATCATTGCACGCACGCCTTGAAGAAATTCTACAAAAAGTTAAATATTAAATAATTTATAGTAAGATCAGTTAAACATTTACTTGGTGAAGAAATTCACAGCACATTTAAGCCTTTGTGTCTGGCAATTTATTAAGTTGATAAATTCATTCGGTGCAAGTTGCCGTTGCTTATTTTTTTTTTTATATTAAATCTTCAATTATTTATATGTATTACAATAAAATATTCATATATTATTATAATTACATATATTTTAAAATCATAGTCTAAAAATAACCTTTAGCCTGAAATTTTCAAATTAAAAAATTTAAAATTAGGTCTGCATCGTTAGTATATATTACTTTCTTAAGCCAATAATTAGAATTTGTCTGCCCATAACTTTATAGTTTAATTTTATGGCACGACAAATTGAACAAAAGTCGAAGTCGGGAGTTATATCACACATGTATGCGAGATTTAACCTGCGAAGCAATTTTATTTAAATCAAGATTAAATTTTTTGTGCATATCATGTGAAACTTATTTGATACAATATTAAAGAATAAGTTGAATGGTTAATTTCAATAGAAATTAATAAATGGCTAAACATTATATGTAACCTTTCAATTTGAGTTTGTATGAGTTTGTATATAACCAGAATTAATAAAAAAAATTCCCTGCATCGTTTAATGTTCTAGATGCAAACTATGCAAATTTTCTTGAATTCTTTGATTGCTGTTTATGGTAATTTGGCACGCCAAATTAAATTAATATTTTATTTTAAATCTACAATAAAAAAAAATTTGTTATCCGTGACTCAATTTTTTATCTGTGATTAGATGTCCTACTTTGTCCATATTAAACACGAAATCTGAGACTGAACGACCGAACTTTGGCTCTGATCGACAAAAAAGATGCATATATTTCTTGAAGTATGGTAGTGATGTTCGGACTTTCAATTCCAATAAATTTTTATTGGAAGGTTGGAAGAGTTTTATGCTAAGGCACAAGTATTGCGAAAATCGTAGTAAAAAAAATATTTGAGAAAAGAATTATGAAATACCAGAACTCTAATCATTATGTCCATAGCCAAAGTATTTGATTGAAAATTTTCAATGCACCGAGTTCAAAATCGGTATGACGAAAAACCAAAATTGTTATCCCCGAAAGAATATCCGTAACTCATAGGCATATACGGGATTGATTTATTGTAATGATTGAATTTTGATTAATTCGTGAAAACTGAATGTGACCGACATAACTATTGTGTGGGTAATGAAGTTGGCTGGGAAAATCTTGATGGAGGCCTCCTTCGAATGTATTGTCGAAAAGGTTCGAAGACATTCCATTCGCGCCAGTGAGTATAGTCGATTAGAGGGTGGTTCTGCTAGAAAAATAGACTAATTATAAATATAATTGCAAGTAATAAAGAATATAAATGAGCTTTGTGGCACCTAATCCATACTAATATAAATACAAGTAATAAGAAAGAACAATAAGAACGCCTGCTAATTAATTAATACAACATTAACAAGTTATCTATTATATGCAATATGACGTTACATATTATTATTGTTTTTTTGTTTTTTCTCAAATATGGGAATGAATACATTCGTAATTTTATTTATTTAAAAAAAAAAACAAAAAAAAAAA
>PQFF01000325.1:73970-86255 GCA_003547095.1 Diversispora epigaea | reverse complement strand
AAAAAAAAAAAAAAAAAAAAAAAAAAAAAAAAAAAACAAAAACAAAAACAAAAAAAACAAAGTTAAGCAAAAAAAAAAATGACCGAAACCAAAGATAATAATTTTAATAGTAATGGAAAAAATAAAAAATTAGATCTGGAAAATGGACATGGAATACAGAAGGTATCTTTTTATCGATTAAGAGAGGTTGTGAAAAATAATTAAACGAGATTTTTTTTTAATAGACCTTTGGACTTGCGGGGAATCTTTTATTGGCTTTTAAAACGATCGGTACGCACTTTTTTTTTGATCTCGCTTTTTATAATTTGATCATTAATTTTCATTGACCGTCTTTTTTACCACCAGGTGTAATTTATGGTGACATTGGAACTTCGCCTTTATATGTATTTACCAGTATTTTTCCCGACCCCCCAACTGATCCTAGAGACGTCTATGGTAAAACTTTTTTTTTTCATAACATTTTTTTTAGTTTTAGATAAATTGTCATTTAATGTTCAGAATTTATTTTTAATAGGCACATTGTCCTTAATTATCTGGTCGTTGGTGAGTTTCGATTTTTTATTTATTTAGGTAAAATATGAAATAAAAGTTAAAAATCTAAAATTAATAATTTAGACAATCGTGCCATTTTTCAAGTATGTATTTGTTATCTTGAGAGCTGATGACAATGGAGAAGGTGGTACATTTGCTTTGTATTCATTATTAAGCAGGTAGGCTGTGCTGTCAAAGGTTTATGGATTTTGCAATATCTTATCAAAAAATACAAAAAATACAAAAAATATTTCTTTTAATTTAGACACTCCGGATTATCTATTCGAGGAGTAAACAGAGATGATTTGACAATCGCGAATTGTGATTCTATGTCTACCCATAGCATTAAAGAAAACCTAAATTTTATCAAAAGAAGTAAACTTGTGCAAAGAGTTTTACTCGTTTTGGTCTTGTTTGGAACTTCTTTGGTATTGGGTGATGGATTGCTCACTCCCGCCATATCTGTATTGTCTGCTGTCGAGGGTATTATAATTCCAGTACCAAGTTTATCAAGTGCTACTGTTCCTATTAGTTGGTAAAGAAAAAATATAATTAGATATATAAATAACGTAAATTGTGTCATGATGAATTTCTAAATTATATCTGCTATATAAATTTCAAATAGTTTTATCATCATATGCTTGTTTTTGGTACAAAGAACGAGTCGACTTGCCATTCTCTTTGCGCCTATCGTTAGTCTTTGGTTTATATCTCTTGCCTCTATCGGAATATGGAATATATCTCACTACCCATCTATCTTAAAAGCCGTTAACCCATATTATGCCTTTGAATATTTTATACGAAATGGCTCTCCGAGTTTTCAAGTCCTCGGTGGTGTTCTCTTGGCCATCACAGGAGTAGAAGCTTTGTTTGCTGATTTAGGCCATTTTAATCGAATTTCTATTCAAATCTCTTTCACATTTTTTGTTTTTCCGTCTCTAAGCCTTGCATACTTGGGTCAAGGAGCTCGTCTTGTATTAGATCCTGCAGTTAGTGAAAATACATTTTGGTTAACTTTACCAAGCACCAACGGTCCCATTTATTGGATCGTATTTGTTTTGGCCACACTTGCTACCATCATTGCTTCTCAAGCTATGATTTTGGCTACTTTTTCACTGGTTCGTCAAGCCATGCAATTGGATTGTTTACCACTTTTAGAGGTAATTAATTTAATACTTGCAAAATTTATATTTACATAAAGTAATGTTTTGTTAATATCTTTTTTAATATCTTAATATAGATTGTGCACATTTCCAAGGAAATCGAAGGGTCGATTTATATTCCCGAGGCAATCATTAGAACGTTTATATATCCCTCTTTCCACAATTTAATTTCGTTAAATATTAATCCTTATCTTTTTTAGGTCAATTACATTTTATTGGGTTCCATCTTGATCATTATTTTAGTATTCCAACACAGTTCCAATCTTACTATAGCCTACGGTTAGTATTAAAAGTGTTTTCAATGATTTTATTTAATTTTTATTTAAATTAAATTAATTATATAATTATTCAGGTGTGGCTGTCGCAAGTGTCATGCTTATCTCAACAATGCTCTATGCTATTGTAATTTGCGTTGTCTTCAATTTTCCAGTTATCGTTGCTATAGTCTTCTTTTTGATATTTGGTTTTATTGACGGTGCATTTTTGGGCTCGACACTATTAAAGGTCAAATCAGGAGGCTGGTTTACCTTAGCTATTGCTATTTTTTTGTTGTTTATAATGCTGATATGGCGATGGGGCACTACTCTCAAAGTGAAATATGAACTTAGAAACAAAACAAGACTCGATGATATATTTGCCAGTAACTTTTCAGAAAAAGAAAAAGAAGTACAAGAATCCGATAGTGGTCATTCTGATGAAATTTTGCAAACAATTGAGAGGCAAAGATCAGAAAATATTCAACTTCAACTTTTAGGCACAGGTTTCCCCGTCAATCGTCTTCCAGGGATAGGACTGTTTTATAAAGAAGCTGGAATGGGAGTCCCTTTGAGCTTTTGTCATTTTGTTCGTCATTTTCCAGCTGTTCCGGAGATTCTTATATTTATTACAATTCGTCCAATTCCTGTTCCTCTGGTGGGTGAAGAAGATCGATTGATTGTAAAAAAAGTTGGTAATTATGAAAAGGTATACCAGGTAATTGGAAGATATGGTTATACGGAAAATATTTATCAAGGAGAAGAATTTATAACGAAATTGATTACTGCAATATATGAAATTGATCCTAAAACGAAAACGATATTAGAAAACCTCAAAAATGAAGTTGTCACTTATGTAATTGGGCATCAAAAGCTTGTGGCACGATCAAATTCTCGTTGGTGGAAACGAGCTTTTTTAGAAATATATTCATTTCTTGTAAAAAATTCGAGACAAATTTATGCAAACTGGGAAATCCCGGTTGATGACATTATTGAGGTTGGCATGAAAATTGCTATTTGAAATTTGGTTATTTTCATTGAATTTTGTAATATAATAAAATAAATTATTTGAACTTTAATCGGCATTTCTTATATAATAAATTGGTTTTTAATTACATTTCGCTTCCGATTATTTTCACGAGATTAAAAGATTAGCACATTAGGATTAATTTCATGTAAAGTTACGAATCTTCCAACATTATTGGTAGACAACAAGTGTCGTAAACTATTTTATCCCGTTCGGGAAACATGAGATGACAATGAAAACACGTGACCAAAACTTAAACGTTTATTTTAGTAAGAATGATAAAAGAAAATTACTAAATTCCAATTTTGTTAAAAATGAAGAAACTAATTGAAACCTCAATCACTTTTATTTTGTTTCTGCCTCTCAACTTTATCAAAAGCTTAAGTGAAATCTGCTTTTATGTCTTCAATATATTCAAATCAAACTGATACACGAATTAAATCTTTAGTAACGCCTGCCTGTATCTAATTGTTCTTGATCTGTAAGTTGTTTATGAGTAGTTGTTGCCAAATTCATTACCAAAGTTCTCAAGTCACCGACATTATCCAAATAACTAAAAAATAAATATCGAGAAATTAATTTTATTAAACATAAAACCGGACGGTAAAACTTAGCATAGTTTAGGTTTTTAGTCAGTTTCAATGAATGTATTCTAAATTGGTTTGTTATTTTAACTTATAATTTATTAATAAAGATTTATTGGAGCATGGCTCCGTTTGAAAAAAAATTTTTATTAAACATAAAAAAAAATGCAAAAAATTAAATATTTTTTACGTGGAAAGTCTCATATTATCGATGAAATATTAGAATCTTCTACTCCATTAATAACACCAAAACATAAAAAACATCCAAATTCATTTGTGATGAGGATAATTTTCAAGATATGGATAAGAAATCTAGTTCACAACATCATGTAAGGTCTCTAACCTTTTTGTAAGCAAAAGAGAAATTTCATCTTGTCAATGAACTCTTAATGAAAGTGTTTCAAGACCTTGCATTAACAAAAATGCGACTAAAGATGTCGGAATAATCAATAGAATGGATTATGGTTTCAATTAATTTATTTACTGATTTGTATATTTATTTAATCCACTTTATTTTTATTCACTTAATTCAATGTCTAATTTTATCATTATATATTTAGCTTGTGATGGTGATGACGAACTGGCACAATTTAACGCATCTGGATACATCCGATAATGGTTATGTATCTTATTTTATTCTTATATATATATGCATTGCTTACATTATTTCTTCAATCTGGATAAGATCCAAAAGTGCAAATCAAAAAATTTAACTAATATTAAAGATCAACTTGCGACAAAAAAATTTCCGACATCAACGCATATTTAAGTTTGAAAGGTAAATAGCATGTATTAAAAAAATAAGGTTTAATTTGTAATATTGTCTGGCGCAAAAAGATTTGTACCTCAAAAAGATGCTAATAAAAATTTTTTTAATTAAATAGACTTTTTTTTTTATTTAAATCACATCAATACATGTTCGGAAATATGAAAATATAAATTTATGCATTATTATTAGAATCGCCATAGTCATCAAATTTTTCATTGATTAATTGCGCATCTCAAAATATTCCTTTGCATTTTTAAGTGCTTTTCTCCAAAGTCCGACTACAATTTGTGAATTAATTTTGTTTTCAAATGCATCCAAAAGTGTATTTCATATAAATAAAAAATTCATATATGGACACGATCTTGCAACTTCGCCCTTTACAACCACCCAAACACCTTCAATTGACTGAAGTTCAGTGATAGGGAGGAGTAAAAAAAAACTTGATGATCATATCGTTTTGCTATTTCGATACAAATAAATGGCACCTTTTCTTTATTTATTTAAACTAATTCAAAAAGTTCCAGTTTTCATAGCTCACTAGAAAAAGCTTCAAAGTTCTGCAATATTTTCATCAGGTTGAAATTTAGGTCGCCCAAGAATTTTTTGTGGTGTAAACGTACCATTATATTGTGCTTGTTCCCATCCGACATCACACTTCCAACTGTTCTCTCGGCAGCACCCAATACTTCAGCAACTCGCTTGCGTAATGTAGGTTTCTGATGATCGTTTCCTATGGAAATAGAACCAGGAAAGTAATTGTAAACGTTAATTATCATCAATTTTTCATTCTCTGTCAGTGGTGCATTATTTCGTTTCAAGGGAGAAGCAAACATGTTAAAATAAAAAATTTTTTGCAATGTGAATTTCAAACTGTTGCACAAAATTACCCTTTTTGGTGAGGTACAAATCTTTTTCAGCACATTCGCATGAAATTTTTAGGATATAACCTGTCTGCTTTTGATCACGCAGACAGGATATAACCTAACCCCTATTGTTCCACGCAGAAACGGAAAAAATGACGGCTAACAAAATAATAATTGTCGATCTGCGTGGGGCAAAGCAGACAGGTTATATCCTGAAAACTCATGCGAATGTGGTGATCTTTTTGCACCGAACTATATATATATATTGTCGCGGTCTGCGCAGAACAAAAGAAAATTACGTGAATCAGTCTCACCAAATTTAGGATAACCACACGATAATTCAATGTATAGTTAACGCACTTCTCTTGTGCACAAATTCACGAAGCAGGCAATCAGTCGATCTAAACCTACTTCCTAACGCTCCCAAACACTGCAATTTCGTGTATTATCTGAAGGTACGATGAGTAAGTGGAGTAAAAGTGACTTTATTACCGCTTACACACTGCCAGAATTTGATAGACGTTCAAAGTAACTTTCAAAGAAATAAAGGAATATTTATTAAAAGTATTAAAGGTTTATTATAAAGTATAACAATAGAGATATATTACTGCTTTTGGCGTATCTTATCTTTATTGATATACAAAAGTTTGTTTTATTACAGGATAATTTTAGAAATATTAGGTCACTATGGGATCATTTATTATTAGGATTTATCAGTTTATTTACAAAATTTATTTATTATTATTAATCAAAGAAAAGTTTATTACAAAGAAATTATTTAGAAATTCATTTATTATTGCTGATTATTCACAAATTTATTCTATTATTATTTATTTTATTATTTTGGAGTATTTCGGAACTATTATTATTATTAAGAGTGTAAGAAATTTATTTAGAATTTTTAAATGCAAAAATGAATAAAGAATGTTTTTCACCAGAAGGAATCTCTTGTTCTTCTTCCCAATCGCAGCTTCTTTTATGGTTCTTCTCTTGTTTTTCTTTTACCCTGGGTTGCCACCCATATTGTCACTCGGGGGTGTTGTATGAGGGTGAATAATTACCTTTGTACTTCACCCAGGTGGTGGCACATATTCTGCCACCTTTGTTCGCCACCTTCAGTGGTCACAGTCGTTTCCGTGTCACCACAATATTTTAATTAAAAATTCTTTAATTAAGAGGAAGGAACGGTACGAGAAAACAAAAGCGGATTTATAGAATGGTTAATTAGATAGATAACTAATAACATTAGTAAACAGATGATTCATGATAATAAATTTAAGTTTCATGATAAATACGTAATAAATAACAATGAATTTACATATGATTATAAATAAAGTATAAATAGCCATAGTGTAATAACGATAAAGATAATATTACCGTAAATGACCACTTTTGTGCTTAATTACAAGATGAATTTTTCCGACACAAAGGAAATGATATTCAACAAACCGGAAGACTAACACCGAAACCTGTTTGAACCTTGTAATACGACCCAAATTGCCTAATCTTTAATTGGGGTTTCTTTTTACTGAAGCGATCAATTTGTACCCATTACCAATACGTGAACAAATTTAGGAAATTGTTATACACTTTATTACCGATTGATCAATATATTAAATATTAAATACGATTAATCCGATTAATGCGATTGACCGAATCGAATAAATATAAATACCAGTCGAATTTATTTATTTTTTTAAGAAAGTAGTATTAACTATTTGGTCCCTCCAATAAACTCAATGGACAACCCTTTTCAATTTCAACCTTCTAATTATTTGACATCTCTTCATGAACAGGATGTAATAACTGAAACTGCATCATCTCTTATTCATGAACAAGATATAACTACTCAAACCAATTCCTCCATTATTCATGAACAAGAAGTTCAAATTGAATCCAGTACTTCTAATGCACATGTAAAAAGTAAAGTTTGGGATTATTTTACTAAGCCATATGGTCCGCCCCAAAGTCGCAAAACAAAATGTTCTATTTGTAAAATTGAATTTTCATATCATGGTTCACCTTCTTCATTAAAATACCATTTGAAGAATAAACATAAAATTGACATGTCCACTAATTTAAGCCAAGTGAAAAGACAATCACAACAGATTCCAAGTCAACAATCAAAATTTTCTCCTTATTCCGAATCATCTCTTCAATCTGAGAATGAAGAAGCTGTTGTGTTTATTATGGATTTGTTTGAAATTTTTGTTGATATTCTAGCAAAACAGGTTTTTGAAATGCATTTAATTATTATCAAAAATTATATTAAAGAACACGAAAAGAATCCAGTTGAAATTCTATATGAAATGATTAGACATCCATCTTATTATTGGTTCACTAGCCTCATAGGATTTTTTTACCTGCAAGGCATTGGGACTGTTGTTGATAATCAAATGGCTTTTAAATTTTTTAATTTAGCTGCCAATGAAATTGACATGAAGAGCTCTTCCTCGAATCTTTTAATAAGAAAATTTTACAAAATTAACAAAGAAATGGGGAATATCTATCTTGCACGTATGTACTTAAAGGGTATAGGCATTGAGAAAGATTTGAAAAAAGGATTTCAGATCTATTCTAAAGTTGCAGATGAAGGGTCCCATATAGCTTTAAATTGTATGGGACATTGTTATGAGGTGGGGTTAGGCGTTGAAAAAAATGGAAAAAAAGCTTTAGAATTATATTTAAAGTCTGCAAAACAAGAAAATCTTGTAGCATTACTTAAAGTTGGTCATTGTTATGAATTTGGAAAAGGGATAACAATAGATGAAATTAGCGGATTTCAATATTATATAAAATCTGCTTATGCCGGAAATATTGAAGCAATGTATGTAGTCGGCGGCTGTTATAACAAAGGTATAGGTGTCAGTGTTGACAGCAAAGAAGCATTTAAATGGTATTTGACAGCTGCTGAAAAAGGATATTCTACTGCACAATATTTTTTAGGACATTTTTATAAATATGGTTGTGGAATTAACAGAGATGGAGTGAAAGCATTTGAATGGTATAAAAAAGCTGCAGAAAATGATCATACTTATAGCCAATTCATACTTGGAAAGTGCTTTTATGAAGAATATGGGACTAAGAAAGATAATATAAATGCCATTTACTGGTTAAATAAAGCAAGGGAAAATGGGGAAATAGATGCAGATGAATTATTAGAAGAAATAATTAAACCCTTTTGGAATACTTTTTAAGTAATTGAATCGGACTTAAAAATGAAATGGATAACTAGCCTGTGTTATTTTTTTATTAACACTAATAAATAATTTTGCGAATATTTAAAATGGTTTCCTTTTTTCTGAAGGTGACAACATTAAATTTATAGGTATTGCATTGTTTTTAATTGTAACGAAAGAATAAATTAAATTTTTGTTTTACAACAAACGTTAAATTTAATTTACTTGATTTGTGCTTATACGATGCCATTCTTATTCTTTATACATATTCTCTACAAGCAATTTCATGTTATACAGGATAGCGAGGGCAGTACATGTATAAATTGCCGCACCGACAGCTACTGTAGTTCATTATAATTAGAAAAGACAAACGAAAAAACTTATAAATCCATTTTGAAAATATAATGTATATTTAATGAACAAAAAATAACGAATATTTAATGAACATTTATTTTTTTATAGGGATAATTCTTACAAATGGATCGAAATATTTTCTTGTTCTATTATTTCAATTATACAAGTACATGTATAATCATCTTTTATTTGGTTCTATCTTCGCAATAGATTTATTACACAATTATCATTCGTTCCATATAAAGATTTATTTCAAAATTTCTTGGAAAGTTTAAAGTTGGTGACATTGTAATCTCAAACAGGGCATCATTATTAGATGAAGATTTACTCATGAATTTAGACTTAGTCACTTTGAAATGGCATCTTTTTTTTTTTTGAATATTAATTTCGTAATTCTCGCATTGAAGTAGTTTCTTAAAATTCCTTCCTTGATTTCCTGTTGGTGATGCTTCAATATTACTTCATTTTTATTTTTGTGACTTTTCAAACGTTTGGTTATTTTGGTATTGTGTTGGTATTTCCCATTGGATTTTGATATAAAACTCTAAATCTGTAAAATGCCATTATATTAATATAATAAATTTTTAAATATATTTGACGGATTGCTAGAAACACAACGAAATTCATCAGATATTTCTGAAATCATTATTTCTTATGCCAATGTGGAAATCAGTCACATCGCAACCTTTATATAATTTAAATTCTTTTATTAATTAAATTATAAATTCTTCTTTATTAAGACAAAATGAAGAACTGAAAGATAAAGCACATGATCCACCTTTTGTTGTTGAAGTTAATATGTTTGGATTTATATAATACTATATGAAATGTTTCTCATTATTGGTTTACTATCATGTTAGGATTTTTGTTAATAACCAAAAGGTATTTCAATTCTTCGGTTTAGTTGCACCTACTCTAATTCCCCATCAGATTGATAAATTGGATTCGTCAATTTTAGCTTTAAATTAAGTAGCACATTGATATAGGAATGGAATTGGTGCCGAAAAAAAAAAATCCAGTAAAAAGATTTGAACCATAACATTACACGGTTCGTGTCGTGTTGTACGAAGAATATCAAAAAGATGTTTTCAATGTTCTATAAAAATACTTGTTCATTAATTGTCATAAAATGTCCATAAAATGTTCATAAAATATACAAAAGAGTCATTATTTATTTCATAAATGTACAATTCTTAGAAAGCGGGAATCAAAAAGAAAATATTTGTACAATATATGTATAAAAAATAAACTAAAAACGATATTTGTACATGAAATTGTATACATATTTCTATATTATGTAATGTGAGGATAGAGTGAAAGAGATAAATTATTACAAATGTGGATAGAATCATTAATTCTGTAAATTTACCTTTAATAAAATTATGTTTAATTAAATATTAATTAATATTTAAATCTCTACATCTATAAGGGAACTATAAATACAAAATTCATAGATCATAAGATATCGACCTATTATTAATATATTTTTTGTCGATTTTTTTTTTTTTTCAGTATCCCCCCAATTTTATTACATATTTATTATTTCTAAACTCTACAGTATTTTGTTATTTCCCGCTCGATTGTTATTAATGTTATTATCAAATACTAAATAATATTATTACGATTATTATTTCTATTATTTTTATTCACAGCTGTGTCAATTCTCTCAATTACACTTTGTCTATTTAACATGTTTAATGGTAGACTGCAACGTGGGGTTAAAGTTAATCCATCACCACCACCACCAGATAAATATGAATTACGTGAATTATTTGAAGATCGAGAACTTGAAATACTTTCCGCATTACTTTTTTTTCGTGTTGTAGTTTTTTGTGCTGCTTCACTCATTGTTCCAAATGATGGAGTTACGGGTAAATTCATTGTTGAGTCATATACTTTATTCTCATCTATGGTGATGATATTATTGGAACTATTGTTATTAGTCATTGTAGTAATAATATTAATATTACTTTCCGCTTCTAATAAATTTTCTTCATTTTCTGTTATATCTTTATGATTTTTATCAAGATCATTAATAGTAATATTTAGATCCGCTTTAAGTTTTTGTAAAGTAGGCTTTTTTCGTTTCGATATTCTTCGTTGTGGTGGTAAAGTTAATCCTGGTGGAGCAACTTCTTCATTATTTTTTTCTTCTTCTAAATAATTAAAAGTTTTTAATAAATTTTCACAAATTGGTGAAGGAGTTATAATCTCTATACATGGTAATGATGATTTTTTCGTTATTTTTGTTATTGGAGATTTTGTTAATGATGCATTCTTTTCATTCTTTCCAACATTTGTAGATGATGACGAATTTGAATAATCGTTAAGAGGAGGTTCGAATGAAATTGATTCCAAGATTTGACCTTTCTCTAATGGAAAATAAGAAAAAATAAATAAATAATAATATTAGTATCAGATATCAGATATCAGATATTTTAGCATTCCAAAAAATCAAGCGCACATTTATGGTTTAAATAAACTCACTTGAAATTACATTTAAACCATATGAATCAATTTCCTTTTTCTTATTAAAATAATGAATTGCAATATCTCTACTTGATTCTTTTCGACGTTCACATTTTCTGTTACTCCTCAGAGGTGATTCATAACTCGAAAATATTCGTTGTAAAACATTTGAACCTTTATTTTTTCTTATTTTATTTTCGCTTCGGTTACCAATACTACTATTCTTACTACTACTATTATTACTATTATTACTATTATTATTATTACTATTGCAACTACAACTACTATTACGATTACTATTACAACAGCTACTGTTGCAACTACTATTACAAGAAAATACTTTTATAGTAAGTGGAGGATTCTTCCGATGTATGAATGGATCTGGTGAGATTGGATTCATTCGTTGACTGAATGTAGATGGACCAGGTGACCCTGATTTATATTTTTCTTTAATTTGTGGAGAATAAACTTTATCTTGCATTTCGATTATCAACGAACCTTCCAGTGATGATGCCGTCGTGTGAGATCTTGTTGTAAATGATATTATTGAATCTTCATCATGTGGTTCACAAGGTTTTCGTAAATTGGGATTAATTGTGGAAAATTGATCAACTAAACTTATGGTATTAGTTCTCTTGAAACATATGGGAGTATAGTATTGTGAAGCTTCTTTGGTCGTTCCAAAGATTACTGTGAAATAATAATAATAATAATAAACGATTATTAGAATTTTAACGAACGAAGAAACGACAACAACATATAATAATTAAAATTATTTATAAAAACTTACAAAAAGTAATATACGGCAATACGACCAATAAAAAATCCGTCCACGTTGTCGTGATGGATGTGTAAGATAAGTTGTCAAGAATTTGAATTGATTTTATGACTAAATTATAAAAAATAATAATAATAATAAAAAATAATAAATAATAATAAATAATAAAAAAAATTAATAAAAAATTAATAAAAAATAATAAAAAAAAATAATAATAATAATAAATAATAAAAAAAAATTAATAAAAAATAATAATAAATAATAATAAATAATAATAAAATAATAAAAAATAATAAAAAATAATAAAAAATCAT
>PQFF01000325.1:39875-56213 GCA_003547095.1 Diversispora epigaea | reverse complement strand
AAACCATACAGGACAAGGCAATCTTGGATATTGTTATAGAAATGGGATTGGAACAACAAAAGATGAAGAGAAAGCATTTCAGTGGTATCTGAAATCAGCTGAAGGAGGAAATAGTGATGGACAATGTTATTTTGGATATTGTTATCAAAATGGGATTGGAACAACAAAAGATGAAGAGAAAGCATTTCAATGGTACTTGAAATCAGCTGAAGGTGGAAGTAGTTATGGGCAATTAAATCTTGGAGATTGTTATGAAAATGGGATTGGAACAACCAATGATGAAGAGAAAGCATTTCAGTGGTATCTGAAATCAGCTGAAGGTGGAAATATTACTGGTCAAATTATTCTTGGAGATTGTTATAGAAATGGGATTGGAACAACAAAAGATGAAGTGAAAGCATTTCAGAGTTCAGCTGAATATTTGTATCGAAATGAAATCATAATACAATTCGAGAAAAATAAATTTAAATTAATTCAAGACACTAAAGGTGATGATAGAATTTGTTGTATTTGTTGGAATGAAAATGGCTGCAATGAAATCTGTATAAAATATTGTCAAAATTTTGGTATATGTTATGATTGTGGAAATTTTAATATATATAAAAATATATGTCCAAATTGTAAACATATTGAAATAAGCTATTTGTCAAAATGGACTAGTGGTAATTATGAAATTGACAAGATTATTCACAAGTCTCAATTAGATAAAAATGCAAAGGAATGGGAAATTTGGAGGTGGATAGATTATAGTAAATTTAAAGATATAAAATATTTAGCTAAAGGGGGTTTTGGTAGTGTTTGGAAAGCAGAATGGATAGATATGCCTGAAAAATTATTTGGATTCTATAATTCAAATCAAGTTGCATTGAAGAAACTTAAGAATTCACAACAAATTAGTTCTGAATTTTTAAATGAGGTAAATATATTAAATTTATTAATTTTTATTGTGTGAAAGATTTAATTTTAACTTTATAACTTTATATCTTTATTATATAGTTAATAGTAAATTTTCATTGTCGAGATAAGTATGTTTTACCAATTATGGGCATAACGCAAGATCTTATGACAAAAGAATATGCAATAGTTTTACGATATATGAAAAATGGAAATTTGAAAAACTTTCTTCAGCAAAACAAGATGTTACCTTGGAGAGAACGGTTATGGTTATTGAATTCTTTTATCAGAGGATTAAAAACAATTCACAGTAGAGGATTTATTCATCGCGATCTTCATCCTGGCAACCTTATGATAACTGAAGCACGTAATTATTCAAAATTCATAAGATTAGGAGATTTAGGGTTATGTAAACCTGTAAATGAAATCTCATCATCTGGAACTTATGGTGTATTACCATATATTGCACCAGAGGTCATAAATAATAGCAAATATACACAAGCTTCAGATATTTATAGTGTTGGAATGATTATGTGGGTAGTATCAACAGGAAAAAGACCATTTGAACGAGAAAAATATGACCCAGATCTAGCAATAAATATTTTCAATGGATATCGTCCAAAAATAATTAAAGGAACACCTCAATGTTATGTTGAATTGATGGAAAAATGTTGGCACAATGATCCATCTAAACGACCAAGTGCTGAAACAATTTTTGATATATTTGAGAATTGGATTCGAAATTTAGATTATTATAAAGAATCAGAAAGTGCACTTATGTTTTTAAATGCACATCAAGAAATGCAAAATATAGATTCTGAATCATCATCTAATGAAACTACTGAAGCATATCTTATAAGCAAACCTTTAGTGCAACATAGCTCAGCAATTCATAAATCAAAATTTAATCTAGATAAATATATCAATTTAGATGATCAATAAATTAAATTTACTAAAACTCAAATTTTAGTAATTACTATTTTATATATTAATATAACTGTATTTTTGTAAAACTAAATAAATATATTGCATTAGTAAAATTAATATCAATTGTTCTCTAAATTGGTTTCAATGTCAAAACCCTAATTTTTACATAATATTTGAAATAAACAAATAAAACATTTACGATATTTTTATGTTAAATTAAATTTAAATTTAATTAACAAAACAAATATCAAGGATACATATAATCATTTAAAGTTAGGTTCTCTTGCTCTTTCTTGTATTTAATAATCATATCATACTATTAAACACATTTATTTCCGTATAGAGTTCTGCTTGATGAGGAGCTAAGATATGCAATACTTTTTAAAATTGTGAAAAAATAATAAAAAGGCCGTTCAAGCTAATTTCACCCGTAGCAATTTTATAATTCCAGCTGACGTTAAAGATCAGATGATCTTGGATAGGTTAAATCATCTGATCTTTAATGCCAACCGGAATTATCATTTATAAAAATTGCCCCGGGTGAAATTAGCTAAACCGGTTTACATTTCAATCTGGGTGAAAGGTCATAATCTAAATATCCGGTTTGCTTTTTAAAGCCAGATCCAATCCTTAATTCTAATAAAATAAATTTATAATTTTAATTTAAAAAGCCTTTTATTTTAGTATCATCAATGTTTTTTAACGAACTTATTTAACTGTAAAATACTTAACTATTATTATTATAATTGACCTAAACCAGTCATTGGTTATTCTATTCAATTGAAAAAAACACAATCAATACAATCATTCGGTTAAATTCTAAATAATAATAATTGATCTTAATTAATATCATAAATAAAAAAGATTTCTTATAGTATATTAGAATAGTAACACGGAATAATAGAGAATAGAATTCGTATATAATATTATAAAGAATAAAGTGGCAGAAATAAGAACTGACAACAAATAAATAAACATAAAAAAATACATAAATAACAAGAAGATTACTGAAGAGTTACAATTATATGAAGTGGCTAAAGATTTTACGGGGGAATCAGAATTTAGACGTTTCAACGAGCTTAGGCGTCGGTAGAAACTTGAAGTGATTGGACACGTGCATGTATTCGACTTACATATACCCAGCCCCACAGTTTTACAAGTGAAAAAAAAGAAAAAGAAAAATTGAAGTTAAAGTCAATAATTCACTTTGTAAAAGGTTTATTTTAAGGAAAAAGTCAATTTCAGCAGAAACTAGAGACAGAGATCAAAGAAAGTAAGTTATGAATGAGCAAGAGAAAATGTAGATCTTTCATTTCTTGTTAAGAACAAATATTAAACCTTCATTTTATTCTTATTAAATACGAGAAATATTACATAAAAGGTAAAGGTTTCTGAGAGGGAAAATATAATTACAAACAAATTATATTGTTTTTGAATTTATTAAATTTAAGTTAATTTCGTGAATAAAATAAAAAAGACTAGTTATGATTATGAATTATGTCTAAAGATGCAATGGATAAAACTGGAAGAAATAATTAACATTTGTTGAACATATTTTAATTTATTTAATAATTTAATTCATTTGGACTTTATTATTAAAGCTAAAATTATTTGTTGCTTTATTTTGATCGTGGAGTTATTATAGTTTCAAGTAACTTTAATTTAAAATTATTGAGACTGTATTCTCGAATTCGGTAAATAATAATAATAATAATAATAATAATAATAATAATAATAATAATAATTTAATTTATTTATCATTTCTTATCAAATTCATAATCAAATTTCTACAATACTCACATACACATATTTCGTAACATTATTATTAAAGTTATTCAAAATTATAGTATAAAAAGTTTATGAATAATTAATTATCATCGAATAAGCAATTTAAACTGAGTAAAATTTATACAGTTTTATAATTTTTATCAATGATATATATTTTTAGCGATGAACAAAAAAAAATAATTTTATCATTATTAAAATATTAAATATTATTATTCACAATAGATGAAAAAATTTGTTAAATAAAAATTTTCTTTTTACTCCTTATTTTTTGTAACAATCATATATTTCATAATGATTTTATTGAAAGTTGTGCTGCGTTTTATGCTTTTCATTCATTTTTTTTCCGCGAATTTCTTTCTTCAATATGAGAGAAGGTACTATCTACCAAATCCTTCTGATCTTGTTGATTTATGGAATATCATTAGGTTAATTTTTTTCATTAAGTTACAAAATTCAGGATAAAGTAATTCGTTTTTAAAGAATTCTTAAAACAAAAGAAATAAAGAGAAAAATAGAAATTAAATAAAACCTTCAATTATCTATCTGTCTTTAATACTTTTTATTTATTTATTTAGAATAATCATCGCTGTGCATGAAAAAAGTTATCTCATATGAGAAACATTGACAATAAAATATAAAATCTTGTATACGTAATAACAGGAATATTTAATAAAATATTTGTATTATTTCTAACAATCGGAATTGGGCTTCGTTGTGCATGAAAATTGTTATTCATAACTTTTTATTATTCTTTCTAAAAATAGTTCGGCACTTGTATTTCCATTTTTCTTTGCTTTACTCAACCAATAAATAGCTTTTATAATATCTTTCTCAGTTCCACATCCTCCATAAAAGCATATCCCAATTAAATATTGGCTCTTATTATTTTCATTACTTTGTTCACTATTTTCTGCAGCTCTTTCATACCATTCAAATGCTTTCACTTCATCTCCATAAAGATTATCATAAAGTAATCCTAAATAATATTCTGCTGTAGAATATCCACTTTTGGCAGCTTTCAGATACCATTCAAATGATAAATCAACATCCTCAACGACACCTATACCTCTGGAATAACAAAAACCAGTATCACATATTGCACTAATGTTTCCGGCAAGGGCTGACTTTAAACCCCATTGAAATCCTTTAATTTCAGATTTTGATATTCCTATTCCGTATCTATAACACAAACCAACTCTATATTGTGCTATAGGACATCCATTTTCAGCAGATTTCAAATATAATTCAAATGCTTTTTTATGATTCTTTTCAACGCCTAATCCTTTCCTATAACAAAATGCAACTTCATTTAAAGCTACAAATGATCCTTCATCAGCAATTTTAGAATATATCCGAAATGCCTTTTTCATATCCTTTTCAACGCTTATCCCATTTAAATGCATATCCGCAAGATAGACGAGTCCAATTTCTTTGTTGATGTTGTATAGTTTTCTTAATGATGGGGAATTAGAATAGATATTTTTCGTATCAATCATTTCATTATCAGCTAAACTAAAGAATTGAAATGCCATTTGGTTATCAACAATTGTGCCAATGCCATTCTTATAGAAAAATCCTATTATACTAGTAAACCAATAATGAGATGCATGGCTAATCATTATTTCATATAGAACTTTAACCGGATTCATTTTGCGTTCTCTAATATAATTTTTAATCATCATTGGTTGTGTGACAAAAGTTTGTTTTTTGAATATATCGATGAAAAATTCGAATAAATCCTTAATAGAATCATTAATTTCAACCGAATCATCAAAAGCAACGGGATGATCCGGCTTAACTTCCAATTCTTCATTTTGTCTTAATAAAGAAAATTTTTATAATTAGGTGGATGTATTTAAAAATATAAAAATATAAAAATTGTAACATACATATTTATCTTTTCCAATTTAACAGAAATCATTTCGTCTGAGACATTTTGAGGTTGTGATTGAGGAGGCACAACAATTTCATCTGAGACATTGAAAGGTTGTGATTGAGGAACAATTTCATCAGAGATAATTATTTCGGAAAGATTTTCAACTACTTGAGAAATATTTGGTCTTGAATTTCCATCGTGCTTCCAACATTCTGAAAAAGAATATTAATTTAATAAATTATTATGTATATATTATAAATAATTAAAAATTTATAAATTTATACCAGCATATATTTCCTTGTATTTAGAAGGTGTTCCAGGTATAATCATTTCCCTTTTCCCTTTTACAATATCATTTAACAAGTTAACGTTTGATAAATTTGATGAGGGCACCATCGATTCCATTCCAAAAGGAGGGATGCCACTAGAAATTTCCCAGAGAATAATTCCCAAACTAAAAATATCAGAACTCTTATTTTTACCAATTGCATTGAAAATTTCTAAGTATTGAGGGTCGATATATTGAATTGGACCACGAGTATTTGTAAGAAATTTTAAAGATTCAGGAATAATTTTTGTTAATCCAAAAATATTTAATTCGATTTGGTCATTATGAATAAGAATTTTTTCAGAATTCTAATTAAACGAAAAAACAAAATAAATTAACATAGAAATTCATTTTATCATTAACACTAAATAAAAAAAAATTATTTTTATGCAAATAGTTACCAATCTGCCATGAATAAAATCATTAGAATGTAAGTAACTCAAAATATTTGCAATCTGTTTTGCGAGATTTAATTTTGCATTCCAATCCAATTTTTGAAAATTCGTTTTCAAATATTGACGAAGAGATCCATTATTAGCATATTTAAGAATAATCATATATTTATTGGTATTCTCTATAATGAAAATAAAGCAAAGTAAGTGAATAATTATTTGTTTATAATTATTGAAATATAGAAATTTAAATATTTTTACCTTGTTTAGTAATGCCATAAAACTTAAGAATGCTGTCATGAATTTCCAATTTTCGATGCCTTTTAACCTTTTTCAATTAAAAAAAAAAATAGTAAAAATAGTATTATAAATAATTGAAATAATTTAATTTAACTCACTTCATTTATTAAATTGTCCAGTGTAAATTTGTCCGTTATAGAAATACATTTAAGGGCAACGGTTTTTTGAGAAGTTTTAAAAGTGGCTTTATAAACATTTTTATTAATTAATTCTATATTTTCAAATTCGGAATATTGATAAAATGGGATAATTTCTTTTTGAATAGTATCTTCAATAATTAAATTATCCATCCAAGACTCCCATTCTTTTGTATCTTCATAATCGTTACTCTTTTCTTGCGACATGATTATTTCTAAATTTATAACTGGACATTAAATACGCCACTAATTTATACATGTGCTTTTAGTCACACCGAAAACCTAATTAAAAATGGTGGTAATAAACAACTTAGTGAATAAATTTTATTATTAAGGAAAATCGCTCCTTTTTGTGTATGTTTTTTTTTTTGGTAAAAGGCAATATCTGACGATCACCATTTAAATTGGTATTGTCGCGGTCTGCGCAGAACAAAGTGGAAAATTAAACCAATCAGTCTCAATAAATTTAGGATGATCACACAATAATTCAACGTATCACTAACGCTCTTTTTCTAGTACGAAACACAGCAAGACAGGCAATCAGTCGATCTAAACCTGCTTACTAACACTCTAAAACAATGCAATTACGTGTATGATCTGAAGGTACGATGAGTAAGTGGAGTAAAAGTATCTTTGCTACCTCTTGCACACTACCGAAACTATTGTAGACTTTTTGATATAACTTGCCAAGAAAGAAAAGAATAGTTTATTATATTTAAAGTTGAATATCGGATATAACAGAAGCGATATATGACTGCTTTGGCGTATCTTATCACTTTTGTTATATACAAGAGTTTATTTTATTACAAGAGATATTTTTAGAATTATTGAGTCGCTATGAACTCATTTATCACTGAAATTAACCAAAAGGAATCTCCTTTCTTCTTTCAAAACCGCAGCTATTTTATATTTTCTTCTTTATTTACCTTCATCATCACCGGGGATGAATAAACAATTATCTTCATCATGGATGAATGATGAAACACGAGGAAAATAGTAACATATCTCATCCCATTTCATCACTCGTGGTTTCGGTTAATTTTGTGCCACCTTAGACATTTCCTTCTTCAATTGGGAGCTCCCGTGACCAAAGTTCTGCACTCGCTACCTCTTCCGTCATTTGTAACCTCATGGTTCCGCACAATTGCAGGAATCTCTCAAACTCTGATTTTGGCAATCTATAGATCCAGTCAGGGGTGATGTGGCGAAATTTTCTTGTGTAGGGTGTCCCGACTTCCTGAAAAAATGTCCTATCCTTAAAGATATTTGGTACATACGTGGGCCGTTTTGGTGGGATCGTTCCTGGAGCTCTTGTTTCACCGCTGTGACCGTCTGCCTCGTTTGAGTACCATGTATATAGTTTCCAAGCCGTCGGTACGCATTTATCCTTTGCCCATTTTCATTGGTTGGGTTCGCTGCTATTGACGCTAGTCCTTCTAAGTCGTGGTCGTGTACAGCTTCTGTGAGGTCATATCCTTCCTCAGGGGCGGTCATAGCGTCCATTGTGTACTTTAATAGTACGTCGTTGTTGGCGGGCCTTTCGATTCTTACCACGCTATTTTCTAGTGCTAGGTATACTCCGGTACAGTCTATAATTAATTGTGCTTCTTCTGATATCGTTAGTAGGTCCTCTTGTATCTTGTGACGTTTTCATAAAAGTTTTCGGTAAGGGTGTTCATGTTGGGGTTTTGGTGAGTTGGGGAGGGATCCTGGTGTAAGTTTTCATATAAAATAAAGTTTCAGCTCTTTCCATTACTGTGCATCTCCTATCATCCCTGTCATCTCACGTGTAATGAAGTCTCTTTGTCTGTAAGGTTTCAATCGGTTGCCATGTACGGGGCGATGGTTGAGTATCTCTCCGCTTATGGTTCGTAGTATACATGTCGTCAAAACTAATTTGACCTTGACTCAACTCTTAAAATCTCAATTTTAATTGCGTCTGACTCAATTCAATAGTTTTGACGACATATATAGTTCGTAGTACGTATGATCCATTTCCTAAAACACGATGGATAAAGAAAGGGCCTGACCACTTGTTTTGAAATTTGTCGCCGTGGATGTTCTGTAAGTCTAAGCGATATTCCAACACCATATCGTTGGTTTTGTATGTTACCGCTCTGACCCTTTTGTCGTAGAGCTTCTTTTGATTCGTTTGGGCGTTCTTTATATTTTTGGAGGCCTTGATCTTATTATCGGCGAATTCTCCCAAGATCTCGCTGATCCTCCTGCTAACTAGGTCCTCGTATTGGTCTTCGTCGATCTCCTCGGTTGGCCAAGTGACGATGTCGAGTTCTATGGGTAAAGTGGGCTCTCGGTCGTAGAGCAAGTAGAAGGGTTCGTGCTTCGTTGTCCTATTTTTGATCGTTCGGTACGCAAAGAGGGCTGGGGGTATTAACACATCCCAGTCGTGTTTCGTTTCTGATATGCCCTTGTCCAAGGCTCTGCATAATGTTTGGTTGAATCGCTTTGTCAACCCGTTACTTTGCGGGTGGTACGCAGACGCGAGTCTGTGATGGGCCCCCATTATGTTCACCAAGTTGACTACCATTTGACTAATGAATACCGTTCCTCTATCGGACAGTATTTCTCTTGGGCAACCGTGACGACAAATGATTTCGTCGTAAAGAAACCAGGCGACGGTTATCGAATCGGCTTTCTCGATTGCTCTTGCTTCTGGCCACTTCGTGAAGTAATCCGTGGCCACTACTATGTATCTTTTCATCATGGATGTTGGTTTTAGAGGTCCCACGATGTCTATGCCTATTCGGTCAAAGGCTTGTCCCACCTTTATTGGCCGTAGTTCTTCGGTACGGACGGGTTTTCCTTGTCGCTGGCACACATCGCAAGTTTCTATATAATTCTTTATGTCTGCGTTCATCGTGGGCCAGAAGTATCGTTGTCGGGTCTTGTCTATTGTCGTTCTTACGCCGAAATGTCCCGCATTCGGTATGTTGTGCATGTTGTAAAGTATTTTCGATATATCGTTTTTCAATATCACTCGCACTGGGTCCAAATTTTTGTTTCGCCTAAATAATATATTCTCTTGTACTATATAGTGGTTTGCCTGCTGCCTTAGTTGTTGTCGTCGTTCACTAGTCCAATTTTGTGGGAATGTGTGGTTCATTAAGTATTCGATGATTTGGTTGTAGGTGTCCGTGTCCATTATTTACGCCTTATATATTGTTATTATTATTTATATTATTATTATTTTTTTTTTTGTAGGAGTTTCGCGGATTTCCTTTCGATGTGTATCTGAGTTCCCTTATTTCTTCTTAGTCTTAGTGTTTGGTTCTGGAGAGGGCGTCGGCGTTGGCGTTAAGCCTTCCTTGCTTGTGGATGANTCTGGCCACTTCGTGAAGTAATCCGTGGCCACTACTATGTATCTTTTCATCATGGATGTTGGTTTTAGAGGTCCCACGATGTCTATGCCTATTCGGTCAAAGGCTTGTCCCACCTTTATTGGCCGTAGTTCTTCGGTACGGACGGGTTTTCCTTGTCGCTGGCACACATCGCAAGTTTCTATATAATTCTTTATGTCTGCGTTCATCGTGGGCCAGAAGTATCGTTGTCGGGTCTTGTCTATTGTCGTTCTTACGCCGAAATGTCCCGCATTCGGTATGTTGTGCATGTTGTAAAGTATTTTCGATATATCGTTTTTCAATATCACTCGCACTGGGTCCAAATTTTTGTTTCGCCTAAATAATATATTCTCTTGTACTATATAGTGGTTTGCCTGCTGCCTTAGTTGTTGTCGTCGTTCACTAGTCCAATTTTGTGGGAATGTGTGGTTCATTAAGTATTCGATGATTTGGTTGTAGGTGTCCGTGTCCATTATTTACGCCTTATATATTGTTATTATTATTTATATTATTATTATTTTTTTTTTTGTAGGAGTTTCGCGGATTTCCTTTCGATGTGTATCTGAGTTCCCTTATTTCTTCTTAGTCTTAGTGTTTGGTTCTGGAGAGGGCGTCGGCGTTGGCGTTAAGCCTTCCTTGCTTGTGGATGATTTCATAGTCATACTCAGATAGCTCGAAAATCCATCGGGCGATTCTTCCTTTTGGCTGTGGACGGTTTTTCAACCAGGTGAGAGCTAGATTGTCCGTGTATAAATCGAATTTAGGACTGTGCAGGTAGTGCCTGAAGTTTCGTACGGCCCAGATAGCGGCAAGACATTCCCTTTCGACGATGGTGTAGTTTCGTTCTGTGGCGGTTAGAAGACGACTGGCATAGGCNATATTCTCTTGTACTATATAGTGGTTTGCCTGCTGCCTTAGTTGTTGTCGTCGTTCACTAGTCCAATTTTGTGGGAATGTGTGGTTCATTAAGTATTCGATGATTTGGTTGTAGGTGTCCGTGTCCATTATTTACGCCTTATATATTGTTATTATTATTTATATTATTATTATTTTTTTTTTTGTAGGAGTTTCGCGGATTTCCTTTCGATGTGTATCTGAGTTCCCTTATTTCTTCTTAGTCTTAGTGTTTGGTTCTGGAGAGGGCGTCGGCGTTGGCGTTAAGCCTTCCTTGCTTGTGGATGATTTCATAGTCATACTCAGATAGCTCGAAAATCCATCGGGCGATTCTTCCTTTTGGCTGTGGACGGTTTTTCAACCAGGTGAGAGCTAGATTGTCCGTGTATAAATCGAATTTAGGACTGTGCAGGTAGTGCCTGAAGTTTCGTACGGCCCAGATAGCGGCAAGACATTCCCTTTCGACGATGGTGTAGTTTCGTTCTGTGGCGGTTAGAAGACGACTGGCATAGGCGATGGGGTGTTCGTGGTTCTCTTTGTCTTTCTGGGAGAGCACTGCTCCAATACCCCAGTCGGACGCATCAGTGGCAAGCGTGAATCGTTTCGAAAAATCCGGGTAAGTCATAATAGGTGTTGATATTAGGTGTTTTTTGAGAGAGTCGAACGCGAGTTGGTGTTCGTGGCCCCATTCGAAAGGGGCATCCTTTTTCGTTAAGTTGTGTAAAGGCTTCGCAATCGTGGCGAATTCTTTGACGAATCTTCTGTAATAGGACGCAAGTCCTATAAATGCGCGAACGTTCGTTTTATTCACCGGGACGGGGTAGTGTTGTACCTTTTCTATCTTTGTTGGGTCTGGGGTCATCCCTTCGACCGTGATAACGTGTCCTAAGAATGCTAACCTGGTTTTAAAGAAATCACACTTTTCCAGGTTTATTTTTAGTCCCGCATCCTTTAGAAGTGTGAAGACGATCTTTATATGTTCTGTGTGTTCCTCGCAGGTCCTCGAATAGATGATAATATCATCTATGTATACAAGCACGAATTTCCAGGCGACTTCCTGAAAGGCCCGGTCCATTACACGCTGAAACGTCGCAGGGGCGTTGATGAGCCCGAAAGGCATCACCAGAAATTCGTATATCCCGAGTGGTGTGGCGAAAGTAGTCTCTTCACGATCTTCCTGGGCAACCTCCACCTGCCAAAACCCCGAAGCCAGGTCCAGCGTGGAGAAGAAAGCGGAGTGTCCCAGGGCGTCCAGCATATCGGCTATTCGTGGGACTAGGTAAGCATCGGGTTTTGTGACGGCGTTTAATTTTCGGTAATCAACACAGAGTCTGAACTTTCCGTTTTTCTTGTTGACTATTACCGTGGGCGCGGACCAAGGGCTGAACGATTTCTGGATTAGGTTATTGTCTAGCATACGACCTATTTCCTCCTTCAAAAATTCCAGGTGTCGCGGAGAGGTTCGGTATGGGTGTAACTTTATGGGCTTCGCTTCGCTAGTGTCTATGGTGTGTTGGTGAAGACTGGTCCTTCCGAGTTGCGAGAGATCATTTGCTACCAGGCCTGGGAATTCTCCGATGATTTCGTTGACCCGCGATTTATACTGATTTTCCTTGAGTTTTTCTATTCCCCCTTAGACTAGGTTGCAACGGCCATCCTGCATTTCGTCTCATGGTATCATAGAGACGGCTCCCCAGCTATGTAAACGTTTGTCGCATTCGTCGCACCTATCTCTGTTGACCTTGAGATACTTGTCACACCAACAATAGGAATTGGGTCCCGTAGCCTTTCGTTGTCTTTGCTTACGCTTTTTCATCCTTACTTCGTTGAAGCAATACGAAAGGTAGTCGTAAGTTTTTCAAGTTGTGTGTTCTGAGTTAATACATATCCCTTCGGGGGTGATCTTGCATGTTGTTTTGGTTTTCTGCTGAGGTAGTTCGTACGATAGTCCAACGAAGTTTGTTTTGTCATCGTTTTCCTCTTCATCAGTATCTTCGCCACTCTCCTCATGTTCTTCTTCGTCTTCGCTGCTGCCGTCGTCGTCGCTATCTAGCGTCATCACATTAGTATTCTTGCAAGGAATTTCTACCGTTTCCTTATCATCCTTTAACGTCAATCTGCATTCTTGATAGTCGATAATTGCTTTAGCTCTTCTTAACCAGTCGGTGCCGAGGACGAGGGAGTATCCATTCGCATCGATGACCTCCATGTTCACCGTTACCGTTATTCTTCCCAATTTTATCGGTACTTGGGTCACGATTCCCAAGCTGGGGCATTTTTCGCCGTGGATACCGATTATTCCTCTGTCAGACGGCTTCTCGATCCTTCGTCCTAATGACTCTAAGAAATTCTTTGACACAATGCTGATGGACGAACTGCTATCGAGTATTACCTCGACCTTCCATCCCGCGACTTGTGCCTTACACATCATAGGTGTATTTCCTTCCGTATTCGCGTGATTAACCTTTGAAGCTTTCGCACGTCTTGGTATTAGGGCCTTTCGGACTTCGCTTCGGTAAGGGGGCATCGCCATTAGTTGTCCCAAGGTAATATTAGCCTTCGTCGATAGCAGGTCAGAGACAACAGAATAAGGTGGGGCGTTCTGTGTCATGTATGGTTGTCGGACGGGGGTACCTTTTTCTTCTTTTGTTTAGGTTCTTCGGGCATCTTTTTGCCCTTTCCTGAGCGTAGTCTCTTGGCGATGGGTTGAGTCGCTGCTTTGCTCGTAGATCCAAGGCCTTCTGCCGTTTCTTCACCAGTTTTGAACGAGGGGTTTGTCTTATTCGCACACTCACCCTTCAGAGGTGCGATTAGTGGTTTAAATGCTGTAACTCGTTCCAGTTGGTCGTGATGGGCTGTCCAACTTCTTCTTCTTGGGTGACGAACGTGTTGCTGCTCGTACCGTTTTGGGGTGCTTGAGGTGTAGGTTGATTCGTCGTGGCGTTGTTTTGGGTTCTAGTTGGTCCTTGGATGGGGAGAGTATTAGGGTTTCTCTGGTATCCTGTTCTTATGAGGCATCCTCGTGATATGTGCCCTGCCTGACCGCAAGTGAAGCAGCGAAACGGGTCGTTGGTGTTGTTTCAGTTCCTTGCATTTTGTTCCCTGTTATCGTTGTTGTAATTCGGCCGCCTGTGATACGTATTTGTTGTCCTACTTTCTTTTTCCACAATTCTTTGCAACGTTTCGGCTATCGGGGCTAGAGCCTTCTGCACTATCCGTTCTATCCTGTCTTCCTTTTCGTTATCTCTATTTCGTATAGGTGCGAGTCCCTGCATGCCTGCAGGTGCGATAACGCCGTATCCGGCTGCGTCTTCAGGATAGGTTTGGGCGTTCTCCTCGAACTGTCTCGCGATTTTAATTGCTGTTTCCAAGGTGGGGNGTTTTGAACGAGGGGTTTGTCTTATTCGCACACTCACCCTTCAGAGGTGCGATTAGTGGTTTAAATGCTGTAACTCGTTCCAGTTGGTCGTGATGGGCTGTCCAACTTCTTCTTCTTGGGTGACGAACGTGTTGCTGCTCGTACCGTTTTGGGGTGCTTGAGGTGTAGGTTGATTCGTCGTGGCGTTGTTTTGGGTTCTAGTTGGTCCTTGGATGGGGAGAGTATTAGGGTTTCTCTGGTATCCTGTTCTTATGAGGCATCCTCGTGATATGTGCCCTGCCTGACCGCAAGTGAAGCAGCGAAACGGGTCGTTGGTGTTGTTTCAGTTCCTTGCATTTTGTTCCCTGTTATCGTTGTTGTAATTCGGCCGCCTGTGATACGTATTTGTTGTCCTACTTTCTTTTTCCACAATTCTTTGCAACGTTTCGGCTATCGGGGCTAGAGCCTTCTGCACTATCCGTTCTATCCTGTCTTCCTTTTCGTTATCTCTATTTCGTATAGGTGCGAGTCCCTGCATGCCTGCAGGTGCGATAACGCCGTATCCGGCTGCGTCTTCAGGATAGGTTTGGGCGTTCTCCTCGAACTGTCTCGCGATTTTAATTGCTGTTTCCAAGGTGGGGTTTTCTTGGGACAAAATAAGTGGTCGTGCTTGGTAGGCGATATCTTTTCGCAGTCCTTTTAAAAACTGCCAGACCCTTTCGTCCTCACTCCACCTGTTTTCACCATCAATTCTCCTTATTAGTTTCTTGATATCGTTTGAATATCGCTCCACGGTTTCGTCCAGTTTTTGAACCTTCATCTGCAACTCGAACCTCCACTGGTTTATTAAAGCGGTGGTCTTGAAGGTGGTCATAAAGGAGGGTTCAAATGATACGTAGTTTTGGTCGTTCCAGCGAGTGATAGGGTTTCGTCCTTCTTGGGTTTCGTTAAACCACTGTCCAGCTGCTCCCTGTAGGTATCCGCTGACCACACGAAGCTTATATTCGCTATCATATTGGTTTATCTTCGCGGACCTGTTGAACTCCTCCAGCCATTCCATTGGGTCTTGGTTTCCCCCGTAGAATGATGGTATCCTCGCATCATTTCTTATACGAAAGGCATCTTGTAGCCCTCTTATCAAAGCGTTCGTTTCGTTTTCTTCGGTCGCACGGCTCATTCCCCTGGTTATTCGCTTGGTTACTCTTCGTTTCGACAAGTCGGCTATTGTTTGTTAAGAATATCAAAGAAAAGTATTCCTGAATTTCTATATTTTGTCTTGTCACACAAATTTCTATCAGATTAGCCTTCGCCGTAAATCCGTTGATTTAATGATATTTTACTATACTAGAGACTGTTTTTAATCACTGTTTTTCCGCCGAAGGCTGAAAAGTTTAAAGCTTGTCTTATTTTTGGTGACAATTTATTTTGTCTCAGGCAAATAGTCTTTTAGGTTCCCGATAAAAGAGAGGAAAAAGGATTTTCGAAATAAAATTCTAATTATATAAGTCGAGGATTTTCGTAAATCTGTGAAACGGATTTACTAAAAAAAATAATAATATAATAAAGGTGCTTTATGCCAACCTCACAGGAGGCACCAAAATCTGTCGCGGTCTGCGCAGAACAAAGTGGAAAATTAAACCAATCAGTCTCAATAAATTTAGGATGATCACACAATAATTCAACGTATCACTAACGCTCTTTTTCTAGTACGAAACACAGCAAGACAGGCAATCAGTCGATCTAAACCTGCTTACTAACACTCTAAAACAATGCAATTACGTGTATGATCTGAAGGTACGATAAGTAAGTGGAGTAAAAGTATCTTTACTACCTCTTGCACACTACCGAAACTATTGTAGACTTTTTGATATAACTTGCCAAGAAATAAAAGAATAGTTTATTATATTTAAAGTTGAATATCGGATATAACAGAAGCGATATATTACTGCTTTGGCGTATCTTATCACTTTTGTTATATACAAGAGTTTATTTTATTACAAGAAATATTTTTAAAATTATTGAGTCGCTATGAACTCATTTATCACTGAAATTAACCAAAAGGAATCTCCTTTCTTCTTTCAAAAC
>PQFF01000325.1:21017-39814 GCA_003547095.1 Diversispora epigaea | reverse complement strand
GCAGCTATTTTATATTTTCTTCTTTATTTACCTTCATCATCACCGGGGATGAATAAACAATTATCTTCATCATGGATGAATGATGAAACACGAGGAAAATAGTAACACATCTCATCCCATTTCATCACTCGTGGTTTCGGTTAATTTTGTGCTACCTTAGTATTGGTAAAGGAAATGATTTCATTGGCGTAAAAATAAATTTTTATTCTCGTGCGATGTGATATTTTTTCTTTATTTTAAAATGGAGGAGTAACTTCGAATTAACGAATTTTTTTCAAAATTCCATAAAGGAATTGAATTACAAAGCTTTTAGATTAATTTTTATTAGTGAGCTTAATCTTTTGGAAAGTTAGCAAAGGCACTTGATAAAAAATATAAGTAAATAATAGTGACAAGGCAAATAAATAATATAACCGAAGACTCGAATAATGGCAAATTATTTTTTATGTAAAAATGCACAAAAATTAAAATTTGTATATAATATGTACATTACGGGTATTTTGTTATGACAGTGATGCATAGATAACAAAAGCAATCATTTATATTGTTTTTGAAGCTGCTAAAAATATCCACAGCAAATCATAATACAGGACGTTATTATACGATCAAGAGAAAGTATTTGAATTTTCAAAAAAGTTGCTGAAAATGAGGCCATTACATAATTGGGGAATACTTTGGTCAGTTACAAAGATATTGTAAAATTATAAACTGGTTTAATAAAGCAAAGGAAAAAGGTATACACAATTATCAAAAAAAATAATTGATCGAATAATTTTTTTTTTAGATTATTATGACATTATACAGTGAATAAAAATTGATATGTATAAAATAAAGGAAGTTTTGTACTTTATCAATTGAGAATTACATCTGGATTCAAATTTCGTCTAGAATTTGTGTTTTAAATAATAGGAAATTCTATGGAAACTGCTGGTTTATCAGATAAATTATCTAGTTTCATATCTTGAAATTGCATAACGTTTAAAGAAAATGGCTTGTTATAATAACATCAAAGAAGTTATTAGAAAACATTCATAAAGAATGATCAATGTAACCATAGCCCATTCTACGAAGAAATTCTTGAAAAGTAATTCATTATTAACAATTAAGGCTACAAGTCATTTTAGTAATGAGAAATGAAACTTATATCTTCAATGCACCCTTGATTTTTCGAATGATAAATGATTTAACATTCTTTAAGAATTTCTCCGTAGAATGGGTACATTAAGCAATCTTTGTCAAATTTAATTATTCATTTGTACGTAAGATAGACCATCTTCGTTGTATTAATTACATTTATATATGTGTCAATAATGAATGCAATATATACTATCATACAATCTCAAGAAATGAAACTAGATAATTTTCTAATAACCAGCTGTTTCAAAGTCAGACAAAAAAATATTAATGAATATAATTAATAAGAGAAAAATAAATGATATAAAAAATGTTAATAACATTTATTCATTTTCATAAAAAATACAATCGTATAATTCATAAAGTAACTAGAATTCTCAAAAACAATATAAACTAGTCAAGATAGAATAATTGCAGATACTTAGATACTTAGAAATAACTAATAAATTACTGTATTGCAATCCAAACAAATTTAATTTAACGACCATCAAAATTAAGATTATTTCAGGTACCACTGGAATGCTTTCCCTTCATCTTTTGTGGTTTCAATCCCATTTTCATAACAACATCCAAGATTGTATTGTCCAAAATGGTTTCCCCTTTCAGCTGATTTCAGATACTACTCGAATGCTTTCGCTTCGTCTCCAATCCCATTGACATAATAATTCCCAAGATCAAATTGTACATCACCATTTTCCTCTTCAGCTAATTTCATGTACCGGTGAAATTTATTTTCATTAGAATATATATTTTCCATTTACGTGATGATTTGTTCAGTTTATTAAATTGTAATAAAATTATTGAATTTAAAGTTCTATTTTTTATTTATTAAAAGTTTGAGATGAATATATATTTAAAAGTGGTAAATTATTTATAATAATAAAAGGTTATAAGAGAAAATATATTAATTAATTTTATTCGTTTATTATTTGCAATAAATGCATATAAGAATATGAAATTATGAAAGTTAATTATAAATATTAAATTTTCCATTGTACGATTCAACGATTTGCATTCTAGAATGTTATATTATTGGTATGAATTCATCTAACCGCAGGCTACTAAAATTAGGTTCCATTCAATATACAATAATTGGTAGTACAAAATTCACCTGTAGCCCTAATTTGTGCTTCGAATGATTAACATGGAATGGTTACATTGAAGATTCATCTAATCTAATTGTAAATGTTTTCTAATAACCAACCATTTTCATTAACGTTAAAACCTACAGTGGCGGTCAAAAGTATTGCATCACCTGGGCAAAAATTTTAAAATAGCAATATCTCATGACTAAAGTAGCACAACGTTACATGAATTTTTTTTTGAATTCGTCAGAATGATTAATTTAATAAAATAAAAAATTATTGCACAATAATAAGATAAAAATTGAAAAATAATTTTTTCTTTATTATTTAAGCGATGCAATTCTTTTGACCGTTATTTTATTTATTTTTTTATTTTATAAAAATTTAACAAAAAGTAATCTAATTACATTGAAAATTTAAAAATTGATTATTTACCATCTTGTATAACCACCGTTAGCTTTAATTACATCATTTATACGGGTTGGCATAGTATCTACCAACTTCTTACATGCATCAACCCCTAACTTAACCCAAACCTTTTGTATTGCATCCCATAACTGATCCTGTGTTCTGATAGGTGTTTCAAGTTGTCTCAAACGTCGATCGATTTCATTCCAAAGATGTTCAATTGGATTTAAGTCTGGAGATTGTGCAGACCAGTCAAGTACCCTAATATCATTATCCTCAAACCATTTTTTTGTAAGATGTGCAGTGTGTTTAGGATCATTGTCCTGCTGAAAAGTGATATCTTCCTTGTTCATTCCATGCCACTCGATGGTTCCTAATAAGTCTTCCTCCAAAATTTGTCGATATAAATTACCATCCATATGTCCATAAATTCGGACTATATTACCAACTCCATCAGATCTAAAGCATCCCCATACCATAATGCTACCCCATCCAAATTTGACTGTAGGTTTGACATGATGATCGCGTAATGGTTCGTCAGGTCGCCTCCAGCAATATTCTCGACCATCTGATCCATAAATCATAAATTTTGATTCGTCAGACCAGATTACTTTACTCCAATCTTCTACTGTCCATTTTTTATATTTTTTTGCAAATTTCATACGCGCAATTCTGTGTGTTTTTTTAAGAAATGGCTTTTTACGCTTAACTCTTCCACTCAATCCATTTCTACGTAAAGTCCTCTTTACTGTACTTTCACTAACTTCAATTTTTTGTTCAGTTTTTAATTTTTTTTTAATTGCAGTTGTGTTTGTACATTCACCTGTTGTAATAAATCGCAAAGTGTTTCGTTCATATCGGCCAGTTAAAAGTCTTGGACGTCCAGATTTTGGTCGATTTTTAAAGGTACCAGTTCTATCTTTACGTTGCTTGATTCTTATAACAGTTGATTGAGAAATATTTTCTCTTCTTGCTACATAACGGGAGGGATATCCTTCTTCAAGAAGCGTACAAACTCTGGCTCTTTTTTCAGTAGATAAATAAACCATGAATAGTTTACAAAATTACAGATGACGTAGTATGCCATAAGGTATCATTTTTATATGTGCTACATGATGTGTTTTGATGAAAAAAATCGCGTATAAATTGTTTATATTTATTTTTATAAATCGGTCAAAAAAAATGCATCGCAACTTTTTAAAAAAAATACATTTTGATAAATAAATTTATAAAATAATAAAAAAAAAAGATGATGCAGGTGATAAAATAGGGTCTGACAAATCTATCAAATAAGTATTGTAACACTGTACCTCCGAAATCACAAGATATTACAATTTTAAAATTTTTGTTCAGGTGATGCAATACTTTTGACCGCCACTGTATCATCAATGATAACTTAATAAAAAATCATTCGATCAATTATTTCTTCTAATAATTGTTCTGTAAATGAATATCCCTTTTTATTAAATCAGTACAATATTCCTTGAAATCGTAAATTTGATGTTATTTTATATTTTTAATTGGGTATGATAATTTTTAAATTAATTATCTGAACTGATTTCTTTTTTTTGGAATTTTTATAATATTATAAAAAGAAGTTTTATTCTGGCAAATATTTAATTCGTTAATCGGGATGAATTAACAAATAATGCAAAAATTTATGATTCGTATAAAAAGGAATTTATTAAGTATTATTAATTTGATTCAGTTAAGAGCCAGTCCAGTAGACAAATATTAAAAATAGAATTTCAAATTTACAAATGAATAATTGAATGACTAAAATGTATTATGATAGATACTATCAGCAATAAATCATCAATTACTAATTTTATATATCATGATATTATTATTAAAAAATATAATTATAAAAAGTTCATCGTTAATTTCTTCACAATCCTCGACTCATCTTTTTCACTCTCATCTTCTCTTTGTTATCAACTTCTCTTCCTCTTTTTTTTAACAATTTCTTCCCTCTACGAAATTTTAGATCGCTAAAAAGTGATTAAATAATAGATATGTCATTTATTAATGATCAAGAGTTTGAATTAAATTAACTTCAATTCATAAACATGGTTGATGGTGACGTATTCTGAATATTGATCAAATAAATACATTTTAAATATTTATAAACAATTTTCATAGAACGATAGTATATATTATTATTATATTTAAAAGAATAAAAAAAATGTTCACAAAACAAATAAAAAAATATTAAATTGTAAAGTCGCTCTTGTTAATGTCTCAAGTTTATAGAAGAAAAAAAGCAAATAAAAAGACAAATGATAATTCTCTTACATGTTACAAAATAATGAATTGTTTAAATAACTACCTTTTATTTATTTTCGTAACATAATAATTCAATATCAAAAGAATAAAATAAATAATGCTAAATTTATATAAAAAGAAAGTATAAACTATAATGCTTGAATTATTTCTTTGGTGAAACTTTGAAAACTTCAAATTCTTCAACTGAGAAACGATCCGAATTAGATCGAATTGATTTTTCGTAAGCGGATGTGCCACAATAGCTTTTCGTCTCGGTTTTTAAATTACCACCTAAATTTAATGCATTGCCAAATTGCAACCATGAATTGTTTGGGCAAGAGCCATTATTAATAGCATGACCAAATTTTGTCACCCTACTTATAATGGAATTTTTTAGATCCTCAGTTTTCAATGAAAATGCAAAACTATTACGACTAGAGTACCATCTGTTTTCACTATTATGTATCTTAAGAGGATTATAACCACCAATAATTTCCCCAGTATCTTCCACTTTTACAAAAATAATCGTAAAAGATACTTTATTACAAATATTAAAAATAGTTTTAACATCAAACCCATCTCTACTTCCTCTAACAAGCAATTTAAATTCATACGGATTGTTTACAGTATAAGTAGTTTCCCTTCTATCAATCCATGATGAAATTTTCAAGGCATGCTCATCAGTAATAATATTAGAAGGAATTGGTAGAGTTCTAGTAGAATTTAAGATTTTTCGAGGTGGCAATATTGTTGAAGAGATTGGTTTTTCGGGAGTTAGAAGTTTAGTATTGATGTCTAACCATAGTTTAGGTTCAAAAAGTTGTAGGTATGGATAAAGCTTTTCTAATACTCGTTCACTTGAAATATTGAAATATCTAACATGGGGAAGACAATTTTTCAAAGTTGTTTTTAAAGTTAAGAAATTATCACTTGTCCATTCATCAAGGTTAGTTGGTAAAGTTGGATTCTTGGACCTTCCCCAATGAATTACGTAATCCCAAATTTTATATTCATCCAATTGTAAATCATCTAGTTCAATAATAGAAATTATTACATCTTCGGGAAGAGAAATAAAATTATCCGACTCAAAAATGGTATTAGGATGCTGGGAAATTATATTATTATAAAATCTTTGAATTATATCAAAACTTTTCACTTGATAACATGTTTGATAAACTTGAGCAAAATTTTGCTTCAACCATGAAGCATCGTTGGTAGTAATAAGATGAGTTTGGAGATGCTCAACTAATTCATCAAGATCAAGTTCTTTGGAAGAAGTCAAGAGGTCAAAAATAATTGAATTTTCTAATTTTTCTAACGAAATTTTTCCACCATAAACGTACCTAATTTATAAAATTATATTATTATTAAATAATTTTTCAACTATTTTATTAAAATGATGATAAATTTTTAGAATAATGCGTACTTGATAATGACATTAAATACTTCAACCGAAATATTCGACATTTTTAATACTTTGACATTATTTTTGTTGAACGAAGTTTCGTTTAATTTCTTTCTAAAATAAGGACAACGGGATTGTAAAATGTAAGAATGAACTTCAAAAATTTGATTATTTGGTGCTTCACCAACTTCAATTGTGACATTATAATCAATAGGGTTTTCAAGAAGTTGAGTAAGGTCATTTGATAAACGGTCATAAAATTTTGTTGTCATTTTTTATTATAATTTGGTGAATAAGAATAAATGGAACGTCAAAAATTATAATAAATAAATGTTCCAATTTTTTATTTTAATTTTATTTCACGTATCACAAACTTTATAAATAAGAATAAATCGGAAAAATTGTTGAATGAACAATAATGGGGTATAAACTGCCGCATCGATGTATGCATGATGGGAACCTTAACCTAGTGGGTTAAGACGTTTCACCATGTGACCTGTACTAATAGATTGATCATAACATAATTGTATAAATTTAACAACGATCTTTACATTTCAAGTTCTTTTAACCAAATTAACAGTCATGTATCGTATAGTTCATGCAATACATGTTTCATCAGAACTATTGAATTGAGTTACAATTGGAATTAAGTCATATGAAAATTGATGCAATTGATGCAATTGACAACTATTTAGACGCAACTACATAGGCACAATGAAATTTCAGTAAGTGAATCAAAGGCTTTTTTCAGGGTCTCTAAAAATGGATAGTTGAGATGCCTCTCAATGGAAATGTATAATATCAAATTGAATGTTGGATATTTTTAGTAGTTATATCTTATTTGAGTTTATGATTTTTATCCTATTCAGTGATTTTTGGTGACTGGAAAAGGTGTGGGAAACCGGGACGTAATTGGAAGGACTTCAATTCACAAATGAAAATTAATAAGACATAATATTATGACTTATTAAATTTCACTGAGGAAATGGGTTGATTGTTTGAAAAAGTACATCATTTTCTTCTCAGAATCATCTAACATAGTAAGAACAATCAAGACATAATGGAGGTCGTAAAATTTCTAAGGCAGAGAACACCAAAAATTCATGCATTATTGTTTGTAATATCTCTTAATAATTGATTAAGTAGAAACGCGGAACATTTTAAGGTTGATTCAATGAAAAATTAGCAACAATAACTAACAGTGATAATTACTTAATACATTTCAACTTACCAACTTCATTTCAAAATAATTTATCCTTGAATAGAATAGTAAAATGTACGAATTGTATTCTCTCTAATTTTCTTTGAAATGGTTTCTTCCATTTAGAAATTGTTTTTGACTATATAGTAAAGCGGGATTCAATGTTAGGACAAAATCGGATTACAACATATACAGTATATTTACCATATTTTCATTAATTACAAAACCCTTTTTTCAATTGATTCGCCATAACTTTCACACTGTGTTTTGATGAAATAAATATAAAATATGAGGAATAATCAACAAATCAAAATCTAATCTCAAAATAACATTTTTATCTATATTTTTTAAATATTGTTTGGCACCTTCTGCTTGTCTATCTTGTTCTGTGTCTTGATCAGCTGAAGTATGAACAGAATTTGAAATATAAGGGATAAATGACAAAAATTTCTGACGATATGATCCCAATAGTCTTTGAAGAGATTTCGTGCTTCTGTTGCAGAAGAATTTGTTGAGTCTAAAATATTGTAGTGCTTGATGCTGTGGAGTTTTCGGTAAAAAACAGTAGAGAGGCATGTAGTTGTATAAATGGGAATAATAAAAATAAAAAATAAAAATAAATACTCTTGCTTTTCTATTTCTTCAATATATCTTGATATACTAAAAATATTTTATTACCAATGTATTATTGATGTTTCCAACTGGAAGTTTTGAGATGCTTATAAACAAGCTAATAACTTTAACCTATAATCAATAAAATGAAATACAGTTAATATAAATCCCAACTTTATTAAAAACCTCTACATTCTATAGCTGATTATTCAGTTTCCAAAAGCATCAACATCATAAATAGTTGCACAATGAGACTTAAAAATCGTAAGAAATTAATGTTAATAAGGGTATAACCTAGTTCATGTAGAATTAGTACACCACTACTACAATGGGTATGCCATAAATAAGGCACACAGAATTCCATTGTCACTGTAGTTGTAAAATTGTTCTTTTCCCATATTAGACATTCCATCCATAAGGTTAATAGCATCCCATTGTCACAGTAGCTATGAAAGCTCCCTTTGCTAATCAGATATGATGAACAATAATATGAAATCAAATACCTTTTCATTTGATTAGCAACTTCTTTCATATCCTCTTCACAAGAAAATTTAGATCTGCTTGTAGTTTGTATGCCTCTTTTTGAAAAGAGAAGGTCCACCTGATAGACTTGTTGTAAATGAAGAGAATAAAAATAAAAATAATTAAATAATAATAAGACATTAGAAATAGAGAATTCAAAAGGAATTTTAAACGAATTATCAAAGAGAAAAATTAGAAAATGATTTTTCTATTTTTCGAGCCCAAGTGAAAATTCAAGTTGAGATCGAAAATAATAAAGTTGAATATTGATATTAAATTAATTAATTAAATAATAAAAATTAAGTTATTGATAAATAAATTATTGATGATGATACGAGAGGAAGAAAATCTATAATTATTATACTGTAATAAATTTTAATAATTATTAATGTATCAATACATAAAATATTATTCATCAAAGTCTACACACATAATTCGTTACGTTATTATTAAAGTTATTTTTAAAAGTTTTATGAATAATTATCATCGAATAAGGGAATTTAAACTTTGTAAATTTTATATCGTTTTATAAAGTTTTTACGAGATTATAATTTTATCAGTGATTTATATTTTTAGCAAAGAATAAAAAAAACATTTATCATTACTTCAACTGTATTATATTATTATTTTAAAAAAAATAAATAACATTAATTCTTTTTTTTTTCTACCTTTGGTCATACAAATCATTATTAATTTCGTCATAAATATTAATTACAAAATTCTATTATTTAATAATCAAATAAATCACGTAAACTGCATACGCGCATATTTTTTAAGGCTGCTAATTCAATTTCTTTATTTTTATTTCCCTTCACTCTTGATTTTTTATTATATATATATGCCTACAATGATTTATCATTTCACGAACCTTAATTGCATATTCATATCAAGAGTTGCGCCGCCTATTTTTTTCATTTTTTTTGCGTCTGGACATCTTTCCACCCACGTGATTATACTTAAGACACGTGATAACGTGTACCCAATCAGATTAAATTATCCGTGACACTCGATCACATGTACCCAATAGATTATCAAATTATAAAGATTATAAATTTACAATTTTAATTAAAAATATTAAAAACAGAATAAAAATTAATAAAATTTATAAAATTGTCAGGTTATAAACATTCCCACTAAAATAGAATATGTTCTTTTTGTGTAGTATCTTCAATAATTAAATTGTCTCCCATTCTTTTATATTTTCATGATCGTTTGTTTTATCTTACGACATGATTATTTATAAATTCAACCACTATGATTGAATCAAACCATTGTTTTTTTTTAATGACTTACGTATTTTTATTCTTCCTGAAATTGAATCGTTTATTTCGCCATTTTATATTTTTAGTTGGATATGGTATATAAAATAAATCCGTTTATGAGAATATTTTTAGATTATTTAAGTTCGTTTTTTTTTTTTTGGAATCACAAATATATTAAATGATATTTATTATTATTAAGAAAAGCAACGAAATTATATATTATAAAGAATTTTTAACCGTTTTCTTAGTTTATATTATCTAAATAGATTTTTGCAGATATTTAATTCATTAATCGATTAATCGTTGTGAATTTATAAATAATAAAAAATTTATGATTCGCAAAAATAGAAATTCATCAAGTATGATTTATTATTGAAGTAAACTAACTTATGAATTGGTGATTTTACTTAAATGAGTCATAAAGCATCGTTGGCATCGTTGGCATCGTTGGCGGTAACAAGGTGAGTTTGGAGATGCTCAACTAATTAATCAAGATCAAGTTCATTGGAAGAAGTCAAGAGATCGAATTTTTAATTTTTCTAACGAAATTGTTCCACATAGATGCACCTAATTTATTATTATTAAATACTTTTTCTATTAAAATTATGACAAATTTTTAGAACAATACTTTCTTGATAATGACATCAAATACTTTAACAGGAATATTAAACATTTTTAATAGTTTTACATTATTTTTGTTGAATGAAGTTTCGTTGGGTTTCTTTTTAAAATAAGGATAACTAGATTGCAAAATGTAAGAATGAACTTCAAAAATTTAGTTAACTGGTGCTTCACCACCAACTTCAATTGTGACATTACAACCAAGTAAGGTCGTTTGATAAAAAGCCATAAAATTTGTTGTCATTTTTATTATTATTATTTAGTTAATAAGAATAGATGGAACGTCAAAAATTATAATAATTAAATGCTCAATTTGTCAAGTGAACAAATGGCAAAATAATATAATGTCAAGTAAGTTTCCAATTCGTACAGGAACTGCGAACTAATGATTTTTACGAAAAAAATTTCACACGGTTTAGATATAGTGGAGAAAAGTTTTTAGTAATAGGCAAAACCTATAACTGTTTAATTAAAAAAAATTAAATTAAATTATTAATTAAAATTAAAAATTAGGATAGGCGCTAAACCCTTTTGGCACTGCCAATCCAAGAAAGGAGATGACAGCTGCAGAGATGAACTGATGCAGCCACAGCCAGTACAACAAGAAGAAATACCAAACGAATCAAATATTGAATATTGGATTACTTCTTTTTCGCGAGGGTGAAAACATGCAAGCAATTGAAGCATACTTTGAAAGCATAAGAATCTTTTGAAATAACATAGAAGGTTAATTTATATTTGTTTTTTATGTAAATAATACAATAGTCATTTTTTTTTACATATTTATTTCTTCCGGGTATTTTCGGTAAATCACGTGACATTTATTTAAAATCGAATATTAATAATAGAAATCATCAATAGATCAGACTTGCCATTTTGGTCAAAATTAATTACGATGTTTGAAATTTATTAATAGATCGGACTTGACATTTTTGGTCAAAATTTAATTTGAAATGAATTTAACACTTATCCTTTTCTATATTTGTTGCATGTTATGGAATTAAGATTTAACCTTTGGGAATTAGATTTAGACGCGGGTAAAAATTTAGTAAACAAATGATCTGCGTTTGGAAAACTATTTGTACGCGCGAAAAATTAGAATTTTCATGGTAATTTTTTAAAAATGCATTTCTCTTTTGCAACAATTCCAACTTTTGTGTGGGTACTCATAGCTTTCTATGTTATTTATTGGATTAAGAAGCCAAGATTAAGCAAAGTATGTAATTTTTTTTTATTTTTTTGTCATATAATATTTAATTTTTATTTTTATTTTTGTCATCTAATATTTAATTTTTTTTTAATTTTTTTTTTCTTCAGAATGAACCTCCAATGGTTCCTTATAAAATTCCAATAATCGGCCATACAATAGATTATTTATTTAATGCCGAAAATTTTTTGGCTGAATGCAAAAAAAAAGTAATAATTAATTCTTAATAATCGCGATTAAAAAAAAAAAAAACAAAAACGAAAACAAAAATAAATTAACAAAAAAAAATTTGCATTCATAGTACGGTGATCCTTTCAATATATATGTATTTGGTCAGGTGAATACTATAGCCGGAAACGTAACTGTTCATGAAGTCTTTAGGACCGAGGCTTTTAGTATGCTCAACGCTACGGAAGATGTAAATAAATTTACAACTAATCAATCATTATTTCAAATATCAAATGCCATATTTATTTTGGAAGTAATACTTATTATATTGTATTTATATATTTTTACATTGTCATTAGATATTTCCTTTACATCGTGTTCTAAAAAGTTATAATCTTAAAACGTTGGCACAAGTAATCAAAACAATACGTGAAGGAATTACTGCAAATTTACCTTTATTAACTGGAAGAATGCAAAAACAACTTTTGATTTCTATTGATAAGGAAATTGGAGATTGTTCTAGTAAGTCCCTTTTAGTATCTTTGGTTTATTTATTTATTTTGAAATAATAGTAACACAATAATAATTATTTATTTTATTTTATTTGTTTAGACCCTAAATTAGTGAACAATGAAATTTTCCCAACTATGGTCGCTCGCCCAGTGGCTGATGTTTTGGTTGGACAGGTAAGATAAATTGTAAATATAGTAAATTTTAAATGTGGAATAATATTTTAATATCTTTAAATTATATTAAAGGAAATATCAAAAAACGAAGATCTGGTCAAAGCTTTTGCTGAATTTACCAAAGATTTTGGTAAAATTCTTGCAATACCTCCCATTTTTTCATTCATCAATCCAACATTCAATACCCAAGTTGTCACTTTACCAGTTAGATTTGGATGGAATCCAATTGCAAAACATTTGGACACTTTAAAGAAATATCTGAAACCTGAATTAGAGAAAAGATTGAAAGATAAAGAAGTTCTTGGTGATAAATACGAACCACATGTGAGTATTAATAAAAAAAAATTTAACATAAACTTCAACCTTATTAAAGAAAAATTAATTCTATTTTAATAACAATAGCTGGATATAGTTGAATATTTTATGAATAATCCTGAATACGAAACAAAAGTTATTAATGATGAATACTTGGATAAAATCTGTGAATTTTTATTTATTATTGTTGTTGCCTCTATTCACACCACTTCTCAACATATGACTAGCACTCTTTATGGTAAAAAAAAAAGAAGATATTTTATATTCATTAAATCATAATCATTTTGTATAATTCTCTCATTTTATAATTAATATTATTTTATAATTTATAATAGATTTTGCAGGAAGACCAGAATTATGGGATGATATTTATGAAGAACAAGTAATGATTGATAAAGAATGTAATGGAGAATTATCATCTCAACATATAAACAAAATGGTGAAATTGGATAGTTTTGTGAGAGAATCTTTTAGGACTTTTGATAATATTGGTAAGTAAATTTTTATACTTATATATATATATAAGTACTAAAGAAGAAGAATAATAATAATAATTTTTTTTTTTAAAAATAGCCTCAGAACCTCACAGATGTATGGAACCATTTACACTTAAAAATGGCATGACAATTCCAAAAGGTACCATTTTAGAAAATTTCTTTATTATTATTTTAACAATCTTTTCCATTTGATAATATTGAAAATATTAATAATTTTTTTTTTTTAAAAAAATAAATATCTGATCTGACAGGTCGTATTGTTCAAACTTATTTGATGGATATTCATTACAATCCCGAAGCATATGGACCGGAACCAAGGACATTCTTTCCTAATCATGGTTTGGAAAATAATCTGTCTGCATCAAGAACTGATAAAAATCTTTTCATGTTTGGCTCAGGAAGACATGCTTGCCCTGGAAGGTTAGTATTTTAAAATTATTTGATTAATTAATATTTTATAATAAAGTTTCATAATTTTCATAATCTTTGATAAATATTTATTAATTAAAATTAAATTAATTTTTTTAAATAGATTTTTTGCTGTAAATGAAATTAAAGTTGGTCTGCACAAAATAATTTTAAAATATCAGGTTAAGACACCAAGTGGAAAGACTGAAAAAAAGATACGTGTTGGGCCTGTTGCTTATCCACCAATTGCTGGATTAATTTTCGAGAATAGAAAAAAATAGACATTTAACTATATTTCCTGAACTTTTAGAAATTTCAACTTTTTATTTTTTATAAATTTGTAGAGCATTTTTTATTAATTATTCCAATTTCAAATAAAATATATAAATTATCTTTTCAATCCAATTAACAAAATTTATTTCCCATTGTTTTCATTACTCTCCTTTGATTCTTGCGTTCTGCAAAACATATAAAAAATATTAAATCATACAAAATTAAGAAAGATTTGTTTAAGTATAAAAATAATAATAATTATTTTATTATTTAATAGAGTTAAACAAGATAGAACGAATTGATTTTTTCAAATAAAAAATTGCATTCGGTCAGAGGTTAGATTTCATAAATAAAATTGAGAATAAAGAATGATTTTACATGACTTTAAATTTTTAAAAATGGAAAATAAAAAAGAAATTTAATTATTTAAAAAATTATATTAAGTTTGAACTTGTAAAACTACTTAGTTGATAATTATATACATATCTACTGTGAAAGATTAATGCAAATAATAGAAGCCAAGACTGAATTATAAGAAATATAAAAAAGTTGTAGTAACACAAATCCCAGAAAAATATAGAGTTGTAGTATAATTAGTTGATATGAAGGTAGTGATTATATAAATAAGTAAAATATATCAGTAATCAAATAGGCAAATATGCTACCATCATTATCGCCATCATCATCACCATCATCATCACCATCATTATCAATAAGCATAATTATCAACTTTTTTCAAACTTAACAACTTTAACTGCTTCTACATCATTAACTACTTTTACATCATTAACTAATTCTTTTACTTCTGCGTCAAATAAAAAGAAAAGAATTCTTGGATAGAATATTATTCAAGTAAGAAAAATTAAAATTTATAAAAATTATTAAAAATACAAACGTTCGTCTTCATTTATTATTTATAACTTAACTAACTTAAAATAAATAAATGAGTAGAAATTGATTAAGTGATATCAAGAATAGAATAATAATATATTTTAATAAATGATGATAAGTGATTATTTTAATTATTTTCTTTATAATTAATTAAATTTTATCATTTTTATAATTAACCATCCATCATTTAATATCATATCATTATTATCAACTTCATCTCATTTTCTTCAATTATTATGTGATGATTATCATTATTTTTAATAATATCGCTATTATATGTAGTGTTATTATTATTGGTGTAAGAATTCTATTTATTCGTGGTTTAATTAAAAATAATAATTATTTCTGAAATTTTAGTTTCTATTCGGAAAAATACCAGCCATGAAAATATCAATCACAGATGATCGTGGGGTAATGATAATGATGGTGATAAGAAATAGTTTTAATTAATTAAAATTAAATTATTGACAAACGAGTGTATTTTTTTATAAGTTACCGAAATCGGTGAATCTTTTATTTCGAAATATAAAAAGTAAAATTAAAAATTAAAAGTTTTAAGATATTTTACTGAAAATTTGAATGAAGAATAATTTCATTAAATAAATTTATTAAAACAAGCGAGAAAAAATATTTCTTATCACAATCTAGTTCCATAAATTCAAGATCAAAAATAAACAGAATCAAGCCATAGCAGGAAGCCATATACAAAGAATGAACATTAAAGAATATACTAAGACGAACCTATTTTAAAAATCGATGAATAATAATAAATTTTAGAGTACAAAATGTGTAATAAAAAAACCCCGAATTGAGTAAAACAGCTGTTTAATTATCATCGAAGAGGGATTTGTAAAGGTCCGCAATCATGTCACTAACTTTCTTCACAAATTCATTGATACTAACAAAAAATCGGAAAGAATCGATTAGACAATGGAAGAGACAAACTACAATAATAAATGGTTTAAACATACTTTTCAGCTATGTTCTGCATGTGATTTTTAATCGAAGTCCACAATTCTTTGAAGAAATCCGAAATCTTTTCAAAAAGTTCAGTGAACCATTTGTTGAGTTTAAAGAGGATTAAAGTCACTGAAGAAACGAATACTCTAAAATCTTGATAGAGTTATTTGTTAAGTCAAAGTCACGCTCATTAAAGTCATTTTTAAATTGTCAATGTTTACCTGATTGGGCTCTCATAAAATCTTCATCTGTAGAATAATTCTCTCTTCTAGGCGCCTCATTGCGAACATTGTCTCGAGTATGACGTATATGTCTAATCGTCGAATTTTCAAATTGAGAAAACACGGTCACGATATATTCATCTAACTTCTCTTCTTTTACGTTCGTTAGTCCATTTCGAGCCTCTTCGGCCTGGAAATAAAAAAAATCAGATTTGAGATTACTGTGAAAAGTTTTGCGTTTATCAAGTTTGCCAGTGTCTTACCGCGGATTGAAAATTACTCTGGAGATCTGTCTCCAATTTTCTGATGTTCTCTCTCAATACCCGGTCACCACGATGCGGGATAATCAAGGCCATATATTTTTTTGTGTATTTTTGCTTGTTGAAATTTGACGCTTTATTTACCGTCACTTATAATTCGGAAAAGGTGAATTTATTCCGCCATACGATTCACTCAATTAATGTATTCTGTCATGCAACTCACCAAATTAGTGTTTCGTGTTCTCATAATATAATAGTTAATAGCTCATGCGTTGCATAAATTACAATACAGACGCTTTTCTATAACAAGTTTGGCGCTTGTCATGTGCTAAGAGCGTTGATAAAAAACGACATCATGCCTCAAGAGATAAGCCTGATATGCTCACTCACTCATGATAATGTATAAAAATATTTTGACGATTACTCGGTGTTAGGAAACTTTATTATTTTATTATTCATCATGTCAGATGTCAGAGTTGTTTCAATAAGTGAATTTTTATACATGCCGATCACTTTTGGTAAAATCTTTTTTTTATCAAATAAATATAATCTATATAACAAGATTTTCTTCTTCCATTAGTTGGAATGAACTTCGAAAGAAGGACGTGGGTCGGATTCCTTTTTTTTCGAATTCGATCATTTTCCGTGAATAATGGATGTTAATATAAAGAATAAATTTAATGTAACGTGGAAATCAATAAATCAATATGAATAATAATTTTACCTCGATTAAGGCAAGTCTTTCCAACATCCATCGATAAATCTTGGTACATTAAACATATAATTCTTGTAGGCGAGATACTTCTTGTGAAAGTAATTCATATACTTCGTCAGCAGATTCAACTATAAACCAATAATAAACTAAATAAAAAATATAAAAAGTTAATTATAAATAAATTAAAAAATTCTATATTAAAAATGTCATAGCAATAATAATTATTATTAGATGTTATTTTACATACTTTTTTGTAAGCTTTCAAAGAATTCATCACGCTCATATTGTTGAATCAGACATTTATCCCAACTGTAATATTAAAAAAAAATCTAAACATTCAAACTCATAACTTAACTATAAATAATAAATTAATATTCAATCAATAAATCAATAAATAAATTATTAAATTAAACAAGTTTAACATTTTATATTTTCAATAACGCAAAAATAAAAATTTATTTTAGTTTTTTGTTTTTATATAAAACAAAGAAAATATTGTAATATAATATTATTTAATACAATTAACGTAAAAATGCATTACTTATACACTTGATTACATAACACACCTTTATTATATAAACAATTATTAAAAATTTGCATACATTAATTCATTTTTTTTATTTCGTAGAGAATATTTTGAACCTCTTGGGATATAACTGTAAAATTGTTTTTATTTTTACTTTGAATATTTTTTCAAAAAACAATTATTTTTTATGTTATTACCAAATTGGTTTTTGGCTTTCAAAAAAACAAACATTGTTACCACCTGGGAGAGCAAGCTTACTAAATTATAGTGGTTTAGCTTGGTGATAAGCTGGTGTTGGTTAAATTATGTGAATGATTATAAATACTTAGGGAATAAAATATAACTAAGAAGAAATTCAATTAAACAAAGATAATATGAATTTATCTAACTAATTAACCAACAAATATTCAATAACTATAAATCAATCAATAATTAATCAATAATCAAAATTCTAAATCAAATCAAAATACAATAACTATAATCTAAAAATAATCATAAATTCAATAAACTAAGAATAAAGATCAAAGGTGAGTTAAGCAATATGTCCTTGGGTTATTTCAGCAACACTTTAAGACAAAAGTATAAAGTAATTGTTATTTTTATTAAAATAAAAGAAATAGGAATTGAATAAACTCCAAAACTGACTTGGACAAGGTAATTTCTCTTGTCTTTATATACATTTCTATTCTGAGAGGTCCAAGACCATCCTAAGCCCTCCTTTGAGGCCAAGACCATCCTTTGAGGTCCTAGACCACCCTTTGAGGTCCTAGACCACCATTTGAGGTCCTAGACCATCCTTTGATAGTCAACTAGCCTTTCCTATTCTAATTCTACTTTAGTTACTATGATACCATTCTAAGGTGTTATTATATAACTATACAAAAATAGAAATAACTGAATATATTTATGTCAATTCAAAAATAAATACAATAACTAATAAGTAATAATAAATAAAGCTAGAAATAAATAATAATAATAAATAGTAAATAGGACATAACAAGAAGAATTATAACAATAAATAATAAAATAATAAGAGAAATAAAACAATTAAAAAAAAACTTCTAACATCAAAGATATCACAAAGAATCACAAAATCTCAAAACCAAAAGGTGATCATCCACAAGTGCATCTCATTTTTTTTTTTTTTTTTTTTTA